>JACEVL010000235.1:353268-513268 GCA_020284085.1 Aporrectodea caliginosa | reverse complement strand
TTATTATTATTATTATTATTATTATTATTATTATTATTATTATTATTATTATTATTATTATTAAGCTTATTATTATTTATTACTTTTTTTATGCCCGAGGTAGTAATAATCCCTCAGGCTTCTAGAAACAATTCCGAAGAATAATCACCGCCTATTATGGCTCGTGGTCCTCGTCCCCTGTGTTATTATTATTATTATTATTATTATTATTATTATTATTATTATTATTATTATTATTATTATTATTATTATTATTATTATTATTATTGTTATTATTATAATTTGTGTCTTAGTATGGTTGGGAGCGGCTTTATTTCGTTCTGCATGGTCATTCGGCGAAAAACGAGGCTCGCTTGGACTGGTACGAGAGCCTCGAGTCATCGCTGTCGAACCCCGGCCTAAGGAGTGGCATCTTCATGGAGGAAATCATTCGAGTGGAGCGCATCGCTTACCAGTCGAAGATGGAGGACATGTACGGACCGTCGGCCTTCTTCCTCTTCGGTATCTATACCTGTCGCAAGGAAGAACCGTATGTGATCAAATGCACCGATCTAGAGATGCTCAACGATTGGATGAGGCAGCTGAGCCAGTTGCTACGCGACGTTCGGCAGTTGAAACGAACGAACCGGAAAAAGCCGAAGGTTTCCGACACCGTCTATTCCATGCACAACACTCCGGAAAGTTTAAGTGAGATATAAGCACGGTTTCTGTCGATAGATGCTCTTAGAAAATGTATTTATTATACAGTGATTTACGATAAATAAAAGATTTATTTTTAGTCGATTTGCCCTCTAAATCAAGGGGGCGCACAATTAGCTTTCAGTGGTACACAGTACTATGACAAGAACGATTTAAAGTCAACAAGAAAATTACAAAAGCGGTGCAGTCATCAACTCTTGCCCCTGGGCGCTGAAACCCTTCGTTACGTCACTGCCCTAAATTCTACTCTGTCATTAACGCAATCAAGATATGGATAGTAGATAACAATCATCCGATAGTAGATAACAATCATCCGATAGTAGATAACAATCATCCGATACTAGATAACAATCATCCGATAGTAGATAGCAATCATCCGATAGTAGATAACAATCATCCGATAGTAGATAGCAATCATCCGATAGTAGATAACAATCATCCGATAGTAGATAACAATCATCCGATAGTAGATAGCAATCATCCGATAGTAGATAACAATCATCCGATAGTAGATAACAATCATCCGATAGTAGATAGCAATCATCCGATAGTAGATAGCAATCATCCGATAGTAGATAGCAATAATCCGATAGTAGATAACAATCATCTGAGAAATTCTATAGCGTCACTTTAATAAAGGTTAAGGCGTCAGTCGACTCAGTCCAAACATCAACTTACATCAACTGAGCATTGGCCAACACGTTCAATTTCAGGAAAGTGCAATCGAAAGCCAGGAACAACTTCCAGGAAGACACATAAACAGGCGACGTGGAAATAAGTCCAGGGTTAAGAGACGAGTTGCTGGTCAAGGTCAGAAGGCAAAAATAGACTGCAGAGGGGACGTTAGCCACATGAGAGTTCCAGAACCTGTAGGGAATAGTCAGAATAAGATAGTCTGCAGAGGACCCTGCAGTCGAACAGGGACAGATCCTGTGGAAGTTGGGTGTCGACTCAGAATGAAGACAGCGAGATTGCAGGGTAAAGAGAGAAGTTACATGAGACGTAGAGAACTGTATCTGTGCTCACAACACGTGTCCTTTTGAACCCTCAATTTGTTTATCGGGTGCCATGAGGATAGATAACCGATTGGTTAGAGGGTCTTGCCTTGTAACGCCGAGAGTACTGATTCGATCCTCCTCTGAAACGGTTACTGTGAAGGGACCTTGAGCAAGTCCTTCACTCACAGTTGCTCAGCGCCATCGATTGGTGCTTGGTCATTTGATTGTGGCGCCTTATAATTGCGCAATAATAACAGGGAGGTCTAATACTGGGACCAAACCGGACTCGAGGGTTGACGTTACCAGAAGGCAAGTGTTTTTCTACCCAGGTAGTGCTTCACAACCTCTACGATTTTTGTGCATCTACCTTCATGCCGCACTTTGTATACCTACGACTCAGCAATAAAAAGGCGCTATGCAAATGCTAATGCATTTACGTATGCTGTTATCAGACTTTGCTATGAGGACTAACGCTTGAATCGGTGCAAACAAGACTAATTACCTTACCATGCCATATACCATGTATACCACGCACTACATACCCTACCATACCTTACATTGCTTTGCCGTATATTATACCCCTTATCTTACCTTACCTCGCCTTACTTTACATTGCCTTGCTTCACATTACACCGCCTTGCCTTGTCTTGCCTATCTTGCCATACCAGTGCCGTTGCTAACCTTAGCTTGCTTAACTTACAGCTCGTCTTGATGATGATGTATTCGTTTAGTGATCAAGCAGGAAGACGCACCGCTTCACAACTTAAATAACCCAAAAGCTAAGAAACGAGAAATTCGTGAACACAGAAGCGAACTTAGCACGAGTGGCAGCCAGAACGGCGCCAAAACAAACCAATCTTCCTTAAACAACAAATGGATGTCCAAACATCCCTATTTGAACTGCGTGCCACGTTGTCTTCGCGACTTCTAAAATGTAGGCCTGTGCGTTACTCCTTGGGATAATATATATTCTATTCCTAAACGTTTTGAATTTTTGTTCGCTACTTAATTATTTATTGAATTCATTTGTTTTAATTCTAGCTTTCGCACGGGAAGTGGACATAGAGGAGACGGCAGCCGCTCAGAGACAAGGCATAAGTGGACGATATCGGTTCGTCCTTTCGCGGCAACATCTCAGTCTAACGAACCCCGCAGACTCCAGTACCGCTCTCTTTTGGCACTACAGGTACTTGGATACATTTTTATATCAATTGTACAATACGAAAAAGACAAATATAGAATTGTTTACAATGAGGAGACGTAGGAATTTCGTAGGAGAAAGAAAACGTTGAAACTGTTGTGAATGAGAAAGAAATTGTAAGACCTGAAGAGGAGAAGCAAATTCTCTAAATTCTTTGATGTCTGATACGGATCCTAACTAGACACTCTTCTCTTTCAACTTGCAAAACCACCATCGATTGGCTATGAAGTGTCAGCGACTTCATTCTCTTAGCCTCGGCATATGAGAACGGGTGGCCAGTCCTCTCCCTCACCGTCTCATCTTCCCACCCGCAGTATATGGTCAGTGTACTCATTATAGCTGAGTTGGCTATGGGGTGCTGGTGGAACAGAAATCTCGAACCAAATTTTCTGCCCTGGCGGGGATTTGAACCCCCCGACCTCTCGATTGACAGTCAAGCGCGTTAACCACTGCACAATCGAGCACCCCCATAGATCATAGGCCTACTAGAAATGACAGAAAGGTCGTAGAGGAAATATTATTATGAAACAGAGAATGTTTCCTGAAATATACGGACCCGCTGTAAATGCATAATTATAGTAAACGCAATAACAAACAAGCTAAATTTGCTGAAACCATTCAGCGGAAGATGATGTGCACTGTGCAGTGGTGGAAATAGCACAGGTATACACGCCACTGTTTTTACATGGCTGGTTGCCGGTGTCACAAAATAGAGTATCCCCTTAGCGAAATGCAGTATCCTGTTTAGATTGCATTATTGGCGGTTTCTAAGTGTATTCAGTCGTACTGTTTGGATTTATTGTACACATAAAATATTTTAAGTTGCGTATCTTTAGTTTGTACGTCGACCTGAAATTAATTTACTTCGTTTTGGTGATTTTGTCTGGATTTCGTCTTTGCTATTGTGATGCGTATGACGATTGGGGATAGAATGGTTCATCCCCCCGGATACTCTACACCGGTTTATTCCATCCGGAGGATATGCTTTTGGGGGGATAGAATATCACGGGACACCGGCATGGCCCTGTGTATAGAACGCTGATATGCACTGTAAAATGCTCAGTGAATCAGGTTAGGCAACGTCAAAAGCGATTGACAGTTGGATGAACAATCTGGGCCCACTCAGAGCGCCTTCCCTCCTCGGTCCGTTTGCGAGTTCCAATTCCCAGAGCGAAGTCTGCAAGATGGTGAAAATGAATTTCCGTCGTTCAACTGTTGCTGTTGTTTTCGTTACTGCGCTTCAGCCTGATGATCTTCCGAGAGCGAGGAAGTCGCTAATGAGAAGAAGTCAGAGGAGTGTCAATAGGCGCGTTTCTAGTTTCTACCTGCGCTACTTTCATCGGGGTCCACATTGTTCAAGCCTCGCGTCCAGGAGCCAGTTATTTATGATGGGGGTTTTGGGGATTTAAAATACTGGTATAATTTGTGTTTTCAACCGAAAAATTGCGAATATTGTTAAAACTTCATCGTGCTGGGTGCAAAATTTTTTCCCCTAAGCCAATGGGGGGGGGTTTTAACCCCCAAAACCCCCCCTTGCCTACGCCACTGCTCGCGTCCATTATACGCCTGTTATTTATTATTGATAATTATTATTTCTGCCTGAAGTTGAACCGCTAGGCTCCGTGGTTCAATCAGATTAATTTTAGTCTTGGCCACGTCATGATCTGCAATTCTGCATAAGTCTTGTAAACGATCAGAGAGGTTAGATGTAGGTCTATTATACGCCTTTCTGTCTAACATCAGAGGTGGCTAAAGCAAACACAAGAGGCGAGATTAACTTCAAGGCACAACAAATGGACCTCTGTACACTATTCGGGTGATAATTGCTGCTGCAGCAGCGAATGGTTGCCATGACGAATTGGACCGTTTTTCATCAACACTTAACTCTCATTTGTCAGATCCATATTGTTCGCGTCAGGTGAGAATTCGTTGTGAAAATGAACAAAACTAGGGCGACTCACAGATGTGGATTCCAAATGACCACTGCAATCTAGTGGTCAACGTACTTGATTCTCAACCCTCAGATCGTGGGTTAAACTCCACAAGGATGGAAAATTGTTTCGAAATCTCTGCCTTGCGCTTCTTTCAAGCTCAACTGCAAAGCGAGTACAATGATTGCAGGGTCTACGCTGTTGGTGGAAGATCAGACGGCGAGTTAGGGGAATGGCCACTCGCTGCCATATTATGCCGAAGCTAAGAAGATTTAAATTGCTGACCCTTCAACCCATGGTTGTTTTCACTGAGTTAATTTAAAGGTCTTTTCTTCTTCTTCCTTTTCCTCCTCCTTCTTCTCTTCTCCACCTCTTCCTCCTCCTCCTTCTCATCTTATTCTTATTCCTCCTTCTTCCTTTGTCCTTCTCCACCTCCTCCTCCTTCTCATCTTCTGTTTTCTTCTTGTTCTTGTTCTTCTACTTCTTCTTCCATTGTCTGACTTACCATGGGTTCCATTTTAAAAAGGTCCTCACCTTTTCCATTCCCTCTCCTTAACTTGAAAGCATTAGCGTCGCCACGGGGGAGCAAGAGGGGGCAGCTGCCTCCCCCAACCCTGGTCAGACTGGGTCCTGAGATTCGTGCAAATCCGGTGAGTTTTTTTTAGGGCGGGGGGTACCCTATGTGGTGTGTGGTTTGTCATTTTACATTGAAGGTCCTCTTCTACTCTTCCAAAGTTTGTTTTCTTTTCAAAGACTAATCACTAATCAACAGGGGACGGATTGTGCTTTATACAAAGTATACAGAAGAATAGGGAAAAAGTCCCATGTTGTTTATCTCTCCTATTCGCAGTGGTGAGTCACGAGGGGTGATCTATTTACACCAGTCACACAGCCGCATTCCAACAGCTGAGCCCCCGCCATATAGGACCTAAACCTCGGGCTAGCACGGTCCTTGCACGGGGACCTTAAATGGTGTGGCGTCCATTCGAACGAACGGGCGAGCAGTGATGAAGGATGTAACCCGATCAATTCATTGAGAAATGAGCAGGGTCGAGGCCGTATACGGTCGTCGGTCACTATAGAAAAACGCGAACATTTAACATTTAGCTAAAAGTCACAGTTGGCTCCTATCAGCGCTGAAATAACAGAACAATTTTGTTCCGATGACAGCTTAAAATGCTACCATTACAGTGTGGAAATTTTAAAAAATTCAGTGGGGAGGGGCACATCCCCTCCCCAAACCCCTCCCCCTGCTCGGCGCTCCGCGCCTCACCGATCGTCCTTCGGACGCTCATTTCTCTGTCCTCCTATGCCTTGCCCCCCCAACCTTGAAGCTCTGGCGACGCCACTGCTTGAAAGCCAAGCTTAATCCATGCATAAGAATGCAAAATCAAATGTTCAACATGTCACACAACCAACCGCTCCGTTTACGGAGTCAATTGTTGAAATATTTTAAACATCATATACCTTCAGCATTATTCCAACGGCGCTTTGGAAGTCGCCAAAGATTAGGCTACATTACAAATCTCTTCAGTGAACTACATATTATTACTTCCGGCCATAGGCGCAACCACCCTATGGGACCCGTGGGACGCGTCCCCCAACTTTCGAAAAGCTTGGGACCGTCCCCCCAACTTTTGAAAATTTTGAGGTAAACAAGAGCCCAAAATGCACTCCATTTGGTATCAAATGCTCAATGGTGGAGCTTACGACGCTCCCCCGTAGACTACCCCTAGTCGTTAGTGGCTTCTTGCCTTCGTCATTCGCGGCAGTGTGCCTTCCGCACTCGCAATTCTCCGCTCCCCACTCGGACGTTCTAGTAGGTCCGTCCCCTAACAAGTCACTGGACCTGGCCGATAAAATACAGGGTACGGCTAAAGCCGCTAAACTCAATTGAGTCTGTAAGAATTCAGTGCAGAAGTTGCTGTATAATTTCACTCTAAAACTTTAGGGCCTACTTATCTCGATTTTTAAAATTCGACTAAGGCTCGCGGTAGAAGCCTAGAAGGACATTTCAATTTTTAATGCTGCGACTGCGAGTGGTGTTCTTCTAAAACCTAAAATCTCAGTTTATTTATAATAATAAAGTCATATTTTTCACAGATTTAGATGGTTTAGGTACTTTTACATCGAAATCATCGGTGAAAAATTTGAGGTAAATTAGAGCCCAAAATGTACTCCATTTGGTATCAAATGCTCAAAATTGCGTTGGCTTCTGGGGCGGAGCCCCAGACCCCGATGGAGCTTACGACGCTCCCCCATGCCCCCTAGTCGTTAGGGGCTTCTTGCCTTCGGCAATCGCAGCTTCGCGCCTTCGGCGCTCGCAATTCCACCCCCCCCATTCAGACATTCTAGTAGGTCCCCCCAACTTCTGGACCGTGGTTGCGCCCCTGCTTCCGGCATGTTCGCCTTGAGATGAGTAAGGCCTACATTGGTTGATTAAACGGAGATCTTGGTGAGATTCGCTCCTGGATTTAATCAGTAGAAGTAATTCCAACAACTGAATCGCTGACTACTCGATTACGCTTGTACAGACTTCCATAAACCCGGTCTTTTCGAACAGGCCGGAAGTAATTCATAGTTCACTGAAGAGGTTTCTCACCGATACGCACACATTGTAGAAGTTGTGCAACACTAGCCTGGTAGACAAAAACTTGGGGGGCACCTTCCGGCATCATCAGCCTACGGGTCCAGGTTGGTCCCCATGTTTATTTAATTGTTATTGTATTTGATTTGAAGGAGCTACCCCGACAAGACAGTTGCGCATAAGAGTTAAAAGTTTGAACTCGTTGCGCTGGGGCACAGGAAGCCAGTGTAGGGAGTCCCGAATGAAGCCAGATATATGCGGAAACTTCGGGAGATTATCAATAAGGCGGGGAGCCTTAATGGTGGTCTCTCGGCCACCACCACCATTGTTGTTATTATTATTATTATTATTATTATTATTATTATTATTATGTAGTGTCATTTCAGTGGAGTTCAGAGATCGGTGGCAGTGTCCAGGAGAGGCAGATGTTATATTTATTATTATTATTATTATTATTATTATTATTATTATTATTATTATTATTATTAATTATTATTAATTATTATTATTATTATTATTATCATCATCATCATCATCATCATCATCATCATCATCATCATCATCATCATCATCATCATCATCATCATCATCATCATCATCATCATCATCATCATCATCATCATCAAGCATTTATTAAGCGCAGTAATCGAGTGACCGAGCTGCAATCGATGGCTCAGCAGATTCTTTTACACTGAAAATGATCTCTAAAATTTATTAAACAAGATTTTAACTATATGCTAATTATACTGAAAGATTAACATGATTTAGAAACAATAACTTGGACATTTACCAAGTATTGAGTTTTCACTTAGGGATGTTATACATAATTACAACAGTACAATCACATTATTTCAACAATAATTATTAAATGGCTAAATGTGCAACTAAACGAACAACAGATGACGGACAATGCAGCAGTAAGCTGAGCTACTGTTTCTCGATATATTCACAAAGCCATGTAACAATACCCAATTGTTTCCGTTCATTTATGCGTCCTGGGCTGACGAAAGAAATTCCGGGCCCTAGGCAGAGCAGTCACGGACCCCTAACTATCCTTAGACTTTATGCGAATTTTTTTTAAACAAACTGAAATAATAATAGTGCGGGTACAGCCCTACAAAATTATATTTATATGTGCAACTATAATTGTAGTAAATTGTCCATAATATTATATTTTAAAAGGCGTAAATCATAAACTTTGTATAACTGATTATAATATTTTTCATAAGTTGATTACTGGGCCCAGCCTGGGCCCCTAAAAGTAGCCGATCCCCTGGGGTTTTGCCTCCCCTGCCCCTCTCGGCGGGCCTGTATGCGTCCTATTGTGTTTTATAGCATCATTCTGCACTGACAAGGCAAGGGCAATTTAGGCTAAGTTATGCCTTATGTTGGGGTGCTCGATAGTGGCGTACTGTAGTGGTTAGCGTGCTGGACTGTCAATCGAGAAAACGGGGGTTCAAATCCCCGCCAGGGCAGAAATTTGGTTTCGTCACCACCTGCGCCCGTAGACAACTCAGCTATAATGACTGTAAGCTGTCGATAGGAAGATGTATATAGCCATTTATATAGCGCCTTACAGGAGCATCATGAAGGCTACGTACGGGAGCTCTGCTGCCATATGCATGCCCCCCAGCATGGCTGGTCGTTACGCGTCTCGAGATGAACTTAGTGTTCCCTTTGTGAAGATACAACTTCGTGGACTTTCAGTTGTTGGACCATCCACCTGGAATAGCCTTCCATAAGATCTTTAACCATAGGGTCTCTGCAGACTGCATAAGCCATTTACAGGCGTTTTAAAACTCTGTCTCTCAATCGCAGGGGCTGGGCTGGATGCGCCTCTCATAGGCACATTTAAATGTGCTATATAGTTGCTCTAAGGGAATTGAAGTGACCAATATACGAACGTGCACACTGAGTTTATCCTCTTTGGTTTGGCCAGACGAACTGTTCATTTGCTATCTAGACCTACATGTCACCTAACGTGTCACTTACACTTTTCTCTAGCGATTTGGTATGTCACTTAGTCATGTCTATTTTTGTACATCCGGCGCAACTAAACGACAAAACACCTATCTGTGATAGTGTAAGCCCTGTGTGTGTGTGTGTGTGTGTGTGTGTGTGTGTGTGTGTGTGTGTGTGTGTGTGTGTGTGTGTGTGTGTGTGTGTGTGGGTGGGTGGGTGGGTGGGTTGGTGGATGGGTGTGTGTGGGTGTGTGTGTGTCTAGCGCTTGTACTAGGCCAGTCTTTTCTGATGAGTTCGACAGTAGGTTTCCTACATCGCTCTCTGAATATGCACCTCGTCTTATGGAATGGAACAACTGGACCGATCCTTGAAGATCTTCTTCTCTACGCCAACGATTCCTCCTTCAACCAATGGGACATATGTGGCGCTAACATATGCGCTGCTTACTTACTTGCTTACCTACATGTACCTACTTACTTGCTTAACTGCTTATTTTAGTTTAGGTGTTGCTGCAAATCTGGCATATCACCTATACTCTGTAGACCTAAATATTAAAGTGAATCAGTATAAAAGTTTCGACTTTGGATCAACACCTAATGTTGATGCTTGGCTCATGAGAAATAAGTAATTGTAAATGTAAATAACACGTTTTTCTATAGCGACCTTATGGCATCGACCCTGCTCATTTTTCATTGAATTGATCGGGTGAAATCCTTCATCACCACTACCCGTTGAATAGGCGCCACGCCATTTAAGGTCCCCGCGTGCACGGACCGTGCTAGCCCGAGATTTTCATCTCGAGTAGACTTCTATGCAACATTGTGGACTCATCTGCCTATGCACTAGCTCAGTCTAGCTGACTAGCATATTATGTCCACATTATGTTGCATAACAGCCACGTTAACAGAAAAATCAGCTAAAGCGATACTGTACATGTAAATAAAGAGCGCAACACTTTTGACACTTTCTTCTTTGCACTGGCTTTCTAAATTTAGATGGACCGAGTGATCATCGCGGTTCCCAGGATACGGCCTTCGCCTTAGAGTTGTTGTGTTGGCCTATCCTAACGTAGCCGAGCATAGCACATTTTAAAAATCTGTTTAATGGAATCTGAGGGGCGTTTGGGCAGACAAAAGCACCCATGCAGAACGGAGTGATTTAGCAAATGGCAGACTGCAGTAGTCAAGTGGTCCTTGCGGAGAGGGTTTTGCACCGTTTAATAGGTCGTTCTGTTTGTACTGTTTCTAGTCACGTTCGACGATTTGGCTACAGCGATCGGACGTTTACGATCGAAGGAGGTCAGAGGTCAGGACCGGGTGAAGGTCTCTTTATACTGAAGAACTGCGAAGGTCACGCTCTGTTCAACGAGGTTCAGGAGAAGATCAGACTCCTGAGGGGCCAGTCGAGCGACTACGGCCAATCTCCCTCATCGCCCGTCTTAGGTGCTTGTTCGAGGGACGGTGCGCCACCTACCGAGAAGAAAGGTAGAGGGGACGCCGACTCAGCAGAAAATGCGTATCAAGAATTGGACAGTGAAGACGACGACGACGACAACGACGACGAAGATTCAAGTGATGACGATAAATGTGACGATCACTCGACTTCGCGTAACAAGAAACCGAAAATTCCTCCGAAGAACTTCGACCTCGGGTCACTGCAGGTCGACTCAGAATCATCTCCCTCTGGAAAGGAAAACGGTGACAGAGCCAAGACAAAGGGTCGCCAAAGCAAGGCAGACAAAGCCTCCAGTAGCTCATCAATTATACAAGTCGGACTGTTTAAGCGGTTTGCTTCACCACCTCCACCTGCTGCAAAAGGAGCAACAGCAGCAGGACCACGGAGCAAAAACGATGGGAGTTCTGAGAGACTGCCGCTCGTCCACTGTTGGGACGAAGACAGCGATTTGAACGACGAACAAATGAATGGCAGTCCACCGGTAAAACCACGTCCAGTCAGGGCTGGTGACATTTCTCCCTGCGTCGACAAGTGCCTCGCGAAACAACATCCAAAACCCAGCGAAAAGAAATCATTCTGGAATTCGTCCAAGGGCAAGGAACAGCCAACGGACGCTGGAAGGGGAACGAGAGCTGCAGCGGACGCAATGTCCAGGGACCGGAAGTCAGAGGAAGGGACAGACCCTGAACCTCCGCCGGTCAAACCGAAGAACTTCCGCAGGGAAGTCACTGCGAACAACGACGAGGAACTGATCTTTGTTCCGTCCTTACTGTCGAAAACGAAACCGTCGCCCAAAGAAAAGTGCAATCCGAAAGGGATGAAGAAACCGGATAAAACCACATCGGCTGCGAAAAAGCCACCACGCGACGCCCCAGGAACACCAAAGAAAACCGTCTCCAACGCAACGAAGGATCCAGGAAGGTACGTAGGAAGTGCCCTGCAGAATGTCAAGGTCGCTGAGACGACAGAGGATGCTCAGACGTTGACTCCGTTCGGTCCGAAAATCTCCGAGGTCCTGCTACATATGGAGTCCTGCCAAGTCTCAGAACCTGGTGGATCGTCGAGTGCCAGCAACATCTCCGCCAAAGCACCGGAAGGCGAGTACAATCGGATTGACTTCCGGTCAGAGGCTGGTGCAGCTGGTAGAGCGAGGACCACCCTTGATGCAGACGACGAACGTCATCTCTACGGACAGTCACTGATCTGCCAGATGACGCAACTTAGTGTCCAAGACGAGTCCTTCTACGAGGACATTGTTGTCGACACGAAACCCAAAACGAAATCGAAAAAAACAAAGAAATAAACTTAGAAACATCTCCGACAAAGCGCCATGTTAACTTTATGTCACATTGCAAACATAATAGGCCTAATTAGTTTAATAGGTTTGCCTCAAGTAGGCCTATACTCGAGTTAGTTCCTGCAACTTATGATGTCGCCCTCCTCCTTTCTCCAGGCTTAGGACTGGCACCACCAGAGTGCGGTAGTGGCGGGTTTTCAAGTGTTGCATGCCTGTTAGTTGCTGTTTAAAACGACACTGTATAGGCCTATAGCCCTATATCATAACAAGATGATTAGCGTCGCCCTCCTACTGTCTACAGGCTTGGCACTAGCACTGAAAATTGAAGTACGACTGTACGAATAGTAGAAGTAGGCTACTAGAGTAGAACAATACAAGAAAGGTGTCTAGACTTTGATCAATCAATATTCGTTTAATTTCAAAATAATCCAGTTGACAAAACGCAACAGGTTACAAGTAACACAATTAGCTAAAACAGTCAGGCTAACGTTAATAATTCTAGACAAATATACAAGTAATTATAATTATAGGACAATTAATTAATATGTATCTTTAAACAAGATACGTGGTATATAATTACATTTATCATTGATTGGGAGGTTAAAGTTGTGAATTCTAGGACGTAAGTTATATTTGATTTGCTGTGTATACACGTGGGAAGATTCCTCGGAGAACATGACATGAATCCCCACAAATAGCCCGAAATAAGCCAGAATCAGCAGTTTGGGACATATCTACAACGCTAGGGGTAGTAGATAAGAGGAAACCTCTACGTTTCATCCTATTTAGCATACTTTGTAATTGTAATTTGTTCCTTTTGCTCACTTATTAAAATTCTGTTTTTACTTAGCGTATACTTTCAACGTCATTACATTTTATGTTAGCGTAGAGAGCGCCTCTATTATTAGTTTTCCTGGAGTGATGATATATAAATTTCTAAATATGATATACTAAATATGATCGATATACCAAATATGATTTCTAAATATGATATGTCAAATAGCCTACTGCAAATTATATTAAGCAGGAAAGGCTCTAGACACTATAAAGACAACATATTCAGCTTTGCATGTAGGCTAACATGCCCATCTAATTTATCTTAAAAGCCAATTAAACTTACTACAGTGTCTAACCTTCAAAACACGAATGTAGCCTATTAGGCCTGCAGAAACGTACGATAGCCTATCTATCCTCTTTTGTTCATTCAAATTCATCCTTGTCATTTAAATCTTTGGAAACCGTTTACAAACAACCTTCTTCACCGTAGCTCCTCTCACCCTCTCCCAAACTCTATCGCATGTGCATCCATTGCCAACTCCTTCGCATACTTCTGACCAAGTCTACTCCCTCGGTTTCTCATTGTATACCTTCGTTTCGAACCACCACCTGTGCTCGTCCTGACTTCTCGTATTGCCTACGCCACGGATCTGGAACGCTCTTGTTCCGTCTGTGCGTGCTGCACGCGGCTATATGGTTTTCTCTAACTCTTAAAGACGCATTTTTCAGCTGTTTGATGGCCACGTGTTGAAACGCTTCTGAGAGACTCTTTGGTGGCGCTTTATAAATGTTTTGTTACGTTACGTTACGAGTCATTAGCAAACTCAATCTCTACGCAGACTACCTTTCCCCTCCAGTGACCACACTGACAACTCTCCGCTGCCTATGCATCTTCTCTTTTTTCGATTATCATGATTCATGATTGTGTTAATTGATGCATTATGGACCCTGGAAACTACTATTAGTCTATAAACTAAAGGCGCTACAACATCGTTCCACTAGTTTGAGCTATAGCCAAATCGGGGTCAGAAAAATTTCGTTATCTTGTTTACATAACAAACTTTTCAGTTAATTATATTTATGAGGGTAAATAGACGAATATTATTATTGTTGCGAAGTTATAAATGCCTGCGGAAGATTAAAACAAGATTAAAACCCTTTTTAATCTTGCGCAAATTTTTTTTACATAGTCTATGTTTAATATAAGAAAAACTTTGAAGTGGGACGACATCTATTGTATCACGATTAACCATTCGTCTAAATATAGATACCATGGCTCTTAAGTAGCGCTTAAGAATTCACAGGTTACGATTACGTCCTAGGATTACACCAAATATAATAATTATTTTTATGTGATTAAACTTGATCCAACTACATGGGGAGACAATCTTTGCGCACCAAGTTTGTCCCCATCCCCACCCCATTCCCGCAGGGTTTGTCCCCATCCCCGACCCCATCACCTTATCCCCACCCCATCCCCAGGTTTGCTCCCCACCCCTCCCCATCCCCGCAGGAAACCATACCCGGCAAAACCCTTACACACTACTCAAATTGGAAAACCTTTTTTTAGCTTACAAAACTATTTGTATTGTGACTGCATTAGTCTGTTATTATCTTATGGACAGTTTGCATTAACCAAGTCCTGACTATTTCTGACTAGTAGGCTTCAGAAACTAATAAACTCTCCTTATCAGTTCTCAAGTTCTCAACATCACACGGGTTTATTGCCGGCTCATTCCCCATTACCGCGGTATTACCGCGAAAGTAAACCCCATTACCGCCTGGTATTGCCGCAATTATTGTCCCCATTACCGACTATTACCGCAATTGTTGTCCCCATTACCGCGGGATTTACCGCGGTTACCGCGGTTTCCCCGCGGGGAAATTCCCCATGTCACTCTCTAGATTAAACTTGATCCAACTACCCCACTTTTGGGATTTGTTTCGACCTAAACGACACCCACCTTAAATTAGCAGCTACTCTGACCCCTCTGATCCTCTGGAAACCGGACTCGAACCACCCTCGGACTACTCTTCTTGGACAACCCTTCTGACTAGACGCAGCGCTCGTGAATAAGCTGGTGCCCTGCGCTTTTTCGAGTGGCGCTTTAGAAGTTCGGAGATTATGATTACGAAGCACCGTACCGTACACAGGCCTACGCTTGGGATAGAGACCATAGAGTTGGTATGGTGCGGAGAATTTGGCTGTTTACCTGGGACTAATAATAATTTTATGACAAATAATAATAATAATAATCGTTATAATAGTCCCAGCTGTTTACATTGTATTTTTTAGAAATAGTTAAGGAAATAAATTTGGCTCGAATTTATGATCGCCTACAATAAACTGCAAGAACCTCGACCGCATTCATTTGTTTGATTTCGGAAGTCAATGCGACGATCTTACTTACTCATGATGGCGGCTGATTCGACATCTGCACGTATTTAATCTGTAAAATGTTGAAATTGTTGAGCAAACATAGGCCTACTTATTTATGACATATCGTTGTGGTAGGCCTAATAGGCTGCTCGGTGTTTTAGACTGGATCTTTTTTGTCTGAACTACTGTTATAAAAAAAATCACCCGACAGCTGACAAACCTAGGGAAACCTCAATCGGCACGCCGACAAAAGAGCGCCCGACAAAAGAGCCCCGACAAAAGAGCGACCGAAGAGCATAAGAGCGAAGGGATCTATCAACGGGGCTTATCAAGGGAACGACAAGGAAAAGGTCCCATTTAAACAATTAGCATGTTAAGGCCTAGGCCCTATAGTTCTATGGGGTTAAGTGCGAAATTGTTTCAATCGGGCTCTGATATTACTAGGCCTTTGAAATATACGTTCTAGTAAAAAAACTTTTGTTTTTGGGCCCTTTAATCGGAAATCGTTGAGCGCTGCGTACAACTTTTCTTATAAAAGGACGTGAAGACTTCCAGTGACCAAAGAAAATGAGGATGAAGAAGGTCGATTTGCTTGACCTAGGCCTATATCTTGAACTGTAACTTTTCTAGTGACTCAATAACCAACACGAACGTTTCAGACGTTTTTAGACTTTTCGTTGATTAGTTTTAGCATTAAATTCAGACATTTATTTAGTATTAAATTCTTTTTTCTTCATAGCACTTTGTTGAATAAATTGCACTAGGATTAATCTTTCTGGTTGCTTTGATTTATAATGTTAAAAGTACATTTCATGTGTGGTCGTCTCAACATCGCTCTTATGTCGGTCGCTCTTATGTCGGCGCTCTTTTGTCGGTCGCTCTTTTGTTGTGCCACCACCTCAATCCTATGCACTGTTACAAATGTAGAAAATTAATCTAGTAGGCCCTATATAAACCTGTATTAGTAAAACTTATGTATGCATGTATAAACAACAAACATAATATATTATATATATGTTTACACACTATAGATAATAGATATAGATATTGCGTTATTATTAAGGAGTGTTTCTTTCATTTCAGATATTTATACAGCGCCCCTTCAAGATTATCTACTCAGGAGCGCTCCCAACCCAACCCCTGCTAAAGAGAACAGTCTTGAGGTTAGAGAAGAACGTGGCCGCAAGGGCTCGAGGCATTGGCGTAAATCCATAGGGAGCCGATTCCAGATTATATGTGTCTTCTACTCCACATATTCACTATCAGCATGAAAATGTATAATCAGGATAACAAGTCCTGATTTTACATACTATATACACATATGATCTATATATATTTATATACATTTACCGGTGTGTGTAATATGTGGATGTATTATTTACATGTATAAATAATTGTATAATTTTCGTGTTTAGTTTTAACAAAATGAAAACAAAGATCGCATCTGAAGCGTTTATTTAATATGCAGACAAGAAATCGAGAAAGTGACGGACGTGATGAGGCACCACACAACTGCGCCAGCGCAGAGAAGTGAAAAAGGAAAAGTGTTACAACAAGAATAACGGTCACACCACGTGCAGCAACTGGGAAATTAATCTCATCGTCATCATCAGCAGAATCACAAATATATGCACACCACTTTCAGTGCATCCTTTTCCTCCTCTCTCTCATCTTCATTATCACCCTCATTGGTATCACAAGACTACCGCAAACTTGTGCGCTCGTACGATGCACCAAACATAAATTTATACTTAAAATTATACAAAAGTACATCACAATATTTAAACACATATATATGCATATATATATATATACATGTATATATATATTCTACAGTTATATATAAATTAATTAGAATAGCGGCAAATCAAAAATCTTATGTAATGACTTCTGCGTAGAAAGAACTGAGAAGCATTAATATTTATAAGATTGGAATCTGAATCAAAACAACATACCGGGTAGTTAGTTTGATGTGGAAACCTGTCCTTGGCAACTGGCAAACACCAACGACAAGAACTCTAGCATAATAGATAAAATAGAATCCTCTCCGTTAAAAAATTGATAACATTAATTAAATGCCTCGAATATGTTCACACAGCATAAATCCAAAAAGCAATGATATTGCTGATCGGTTCCATTAAATAGGTCAGTCCACAACTTTAGAGCGGTTTAAATACTTTGGTTAGTTCGGTGTAGTAGACGCATTGATAGTCGCTTACTTGATTCATAATTGCACTTTCTCTAAAAGATTTTTAAAGCCAGTAATAAGCTATTCTGATTGTATGTTACAGCTAAAAAGTATTATTACGTATTTATCACCAATCAATGGTTCTAAGTGAATTACTAGCTCAGTGTCCTTGCATAATAAACGAATATTGATTGACTGATTGATTGATTGATTGTACAGAAACGGTCTCGGTTGAGGCTCGAACCCTTACTCTCCACGTCACAAGGCAAGTGCTCTAACCAATCGTCTACTGTCCCGCAATCACGTACTGTATCCCATGATGATAACATACGACAGCAGTCACCGAGTTGATAAAATTCTATGGTGGCAGTGTTCAAGACCAGCTGACCTGCTCACACGTAGCAGCTCAAATACACAGACGTGCATGTCTACTGCATACATTGTTGGCATGCGTGCACAAAGTAAACATTTGTACCATATTTCCTCATAGCGGAAACAATTTCTGGTTCAAAAAACCCTTTAAACAATTTTTTTAAATATCAACAATGCACAATAATATTTTCATAATCAGTTAGATATTAGTAACAAATACCAAAATTTACAGTACAATGCCAGCATCAAGAAATTTTTATTACAGCTGTTGCAACTGTTCAGGTAAACCTCAACCACAATATAAAGCTTCATTTAAAATTGCCATGTAACTTCAAAACAGCGAGCGAGTTGAGTTGGATTGCCAAGCACAATATAAACAGGGTGATAGACTCGTGTTATGGGAACCCTTGACAAATTTATAAATTAATAAAGCAGTCATTATAGACCATTTGCACTTCAACCTGTAAATACCTGTTGGTACAGTCAAAGGAAACCAGTTTACAATTTTAACAAGTCCAGTGGCTACAAATCACGATCCACCCCATGTTAAAATGCTGTATTTTTAGGGCAAAGACATAGACCATCAAAAGGTACAAATTTGAACTTGCAATTAGTAGCAAAACTTATCACAAAAATACTTGGGATGTGCAATTGTTAGGAGAATTATTTTATTGGAATTTTGTATTTTCACAGCCGAAAGATTCTTGTGCAGTAAATTCAACTCAAGTTGCAGGCGGTTCAAGTATACACTTCTAAGATATGCACAGATCACCGGTTATACAGTCCATATCAGTTGTTGTATTTCAGCAAGTACCGACCAGGTCATAGGTCACACGTGACAAGGTCATAGTTAACATTAACAATCAACGAAATGCCCAAGAAATGCAGCGGAAACCAATATGGATAAGACTCATAAGAAATTCGACGTAACTTGATCACATAAGGCATGTAACACATTCCAAGACGATGAAAAATATTTACAGGCAAGAACTAACCAGTAGCTCAATGCTCATTAGGCGGAAGCATACAGAATAAGGATGCTCAAAATAAAAGGACCATTAAATTAGCCCTTCAGCTATGTGGGAAATAGCTGTCTAAATTTATCAAACAGTATCACATATGTCTACATAAAAACTGCATGTTGCAGAATGTTAGAACGGTGGATTCACAGTTACAACTTCTCTATAAATCTATATTTTAAAACCCCAAGTGCTGTAGAAATAAATGAATCCGCTGTCCGTAGCTGAAAAAGCCAGTTACACATATGGGGTCTAATTCATAAACTATGGGACCACATCAGTTTGGAAAGTTGACAACTTTACCCCTTTCCTGTCTTCATCAATAAGCATGTTTAATTAGTTTAATCGGTCAATTAAAATGGGAGTAATGGTAAACAAGATAAAGTATTAAATTTCACATGCATCCCTTGAATCTCCCGAGTCCAAAGTTCTCGTGATCAGATGGAAATGCAAGACACGGACACTGGAAGGTTGCTGCACGAAGAATTTCCACTGGAGAAGCTGCAATCCAGACTTCCAGACGATCTGGATGGCGAGCTTCCGCCATCTCCGCTGCCAGCAAATGAGTACGGACTCCACGTGGTGGAAGTAGTTGCCGGACTGCCAGTGTCGATGTCCTTTGTCTGATGCTTCTGTTTGCTGTGAACCCTCTTGTGGCGTGTTCTTTCGTCGCTCCTTGAGAAGCGACGTCCGCAAATGTCACAGGGGAACGGCTTCTCGCCAGTGTGTGTCCGGAGGTGCGTGGTCAGGTGGTCACTTCGGCTGAAGGTCCTCAGACATGTCTGACACTGAAAGGGCTTCTGACCGGTGTGGATGCGCATGTGACGCGTCAGCTCGTCGCTCCGGCTGAAGCGACGATTGCACTCCTCTGCCTGACAGAGAAAAAGGCGTTCACGACCAGGCATTCGATTTGAGTGATGTTGCCCGGGCAGTTTGTAGACTTTTTTGGGTGAGCAACAGCCATCCAGATCGCGATCACTGACCTTTTGCATTTTGCAGCTGTGAAGGGCTCGTGGCTTCCTGTTACTCTTGTTATTCAACAGCTTCAGATCTTCTGCTGCCAAACTTTGGCCGTTGTGCTGCGAGGAGTGGCAGTCACTTGCATGTGAGCTGATGTCGAATAACCTCGTTGATTCCATGTTGGCACAGGTCTTCAAGGCGTCCACTTCCTCTGGAGTTACTATATCGAGCCAGTTGTCACAGTACGAAATGTCACCCTCTAATGTTGGCTGGTAACCCAGACACTCTTGTTGGGTTTTAACGTAGAACTGACCATCAGTAGCTGACCCGGATTGTTCTGGTTTACAGTTGTGTTCTGAATACCCCGTGTAGCTGGAAGCTAGGTTTTCAAATCTACACAATGAAGTTAATGTTGTGTATGTTGGTGAGTCACGTGTTGCAGGGATGCAAGAGTCACTCGAAACAAGTACCTGTTCTGCGTTGTATTCTGAATTTGCGTTACCGTAAAATGGCTGGCAAGACAGTCTGTCGGACAATGAATATTCGGGGAAATCTTGTGCGCTGCTCAGGTGTTGATAGACGTCGCTGTCATTGAGCCAACTAGCGACCTCTGTCTGAGAGCTTTCAAAGTTGAAGGGTGGCACCACCTGGCGAGAGAACCCGGCGGCAGTCGCCACATCCATTTGGTAACAGTTGGTGGAAACCGATGGTTGCTGCGGAGGGGAGGTGGAGGAAGCCTTCCAAGTCTTCGATGATGAATGCATCAGCGATTGATTTGCAACAGAGTTCAGACCACCAAAAGGCATGGAAGAGAATAAGAACGAGGAAGAGGGCGAGGAGGATTGGTTCAAGGAGAAGGAGGAGCGAACTGAGCAGGAAGGAAACTGCTGGGTGTTGCAGGTAAACAATGGGTTATCACAGGGAATGGGTTGTGTGTTGGAGGCAAAGGACTGGGTGTTGGAGGAAAATGATTGGGTGTTGCAAGTAAAAGATGTCGTGTTAGAAAAGGAGGCAGAAGAGGAGGCATTGGAGGGACAGGACAAGGTGGGTAACTGAAAGCTTTTGTCTGTGTCCATTTCATGTCTCCCAAGTTCGTGCAAATTGAGTTCATCCAGTGTATCTTGGACATCAAAAGCTAAAACAAGAAGACAATGACAACAAAATTAAACACCATGGAGATAACTCCCAATTGCTTAGTATTAATTATAGAATTATCAATTTATATGTAATAATTGAAATGGCATTAAAATACATTATAAAGAAATCTCATGGAACTAGTCATAAAAATTAAAATCTTGTAGTCATCGACTCTATTACAATGAGACAGTACTTTGAAATTAGAAATGACTTTGATCTTAGTAGATATTTAAGAGTAATTTGAACAGTTTTTTAACTACTTAGAGAGCTGTTGTGTATTGTAAATAAGGCTCTTTACAAAAGTCATTTTCATATTTTACATAGGTAGAGAAAGGCAGGAAGTTTAAATATTTCTTGCATAAGCTTTTCAGTCAACAAAGCCCTTAGGATATGAACTTATAAAATAGGTGACTGTTATATAATCAATCAGCCAACTAGTAAATTGTGCTGTCCTGGAAATGTGAAGAGACCAATAACTCGACCAACACACTTCACATACATTTAGTTGGTCCTGGAGATTTCAAGTGAGCGTCACCAAGTGCCTGTGTAGTACAGCCGTTAAGAAATCTAAACCACATCCTTTATGGCTCAAGCGCACTAATAAGTCGGGCAAGGTCAAGAGATGACAAGAAAAAAAATCATGAGTAAATTATGACGAAACTGAAACTAGGACTCTATACTGGCGCTATAATTTTTTTGTCTTAAATCACATTACAAATTGTATACAAGGGTCATATAAGTCACCTGAATGAATGAATGAAATTATATGAGAACTACGGTGTTGCATAGTAATTAAATTCAGATCTTAACTAAATATAATAATTATTATCAATAACACGGCCAATTAGATCTTCTGGTTTTTCACAATTTTTATTTTATTAAAACAAATCGTATTTCATTTTTTCTGTCTCACGATTTCTACCTGACTATCTAATAACCACTTACAAACACTTCTGGATTAATAAATCGATGTGAATCTAAGGGTTGCACGGTCCCTATTTTATGGGAGCCTTAAACAGAATGAGTTTGTGATGAATAATGCGCTATATAAAAACAGCGTTCTGGTACATACACTTCATCCAAAAAATTCACTTGCATTTTAAATGAGCAGGATCATGGTTTTGCATCAGCAAAACGCTTTCATTTACAGTTAACCACTTTATAACTACGTTAGCCTACTCATCATAATTATTTACAGTAATCGATATGATCATTTTCGAAGTCGTTGTAAATGTGAAATGATCATTATCACTATCTATATATATTCAAATAAAGTGAAAGCGTCCCACTCAATATGACCCCATTGCGATAACAGCCTACGGCCCCAATGACTTCACCGTTTTCCAGTTAACAGAAAGCCTGACTCATCATTAGTCCGGCTAATTAGCAACGCTATTTTTAGAGAGAAAAATTGCCTACTCCAAACTGACCTGTAATCGGAGGCGGTTCGTGGCTTAATTCCAGAAAGTCCGTTTTTATGAAGTTGAAGTTGGCATCGGCGGACGTGGCGACGGGGGTGTTCAGCGAGTCTTCGAAGATCTGGTGGACGGTGGTAAACTGCTCGGAGGACAGCGCGGGCGGACCTCCGCAGCTTCCCTTCTGGGTTGCATCTTTACGACCACGAAAAACGTCGAAACTCAGCGTCATGTGCTCAGCCGTCGACGCGCTAGACAAACAGTCAGCGTTTTCCATAATCATTGTTCTGGTTTGGATTGCTGGATTAGTTAGAATTAGAATTATTGTTCTTACGCTAGTACGTGGACTGAGCACCCTACACTGCCGGCCAAGACTCGTATGAATCAGCTGCAGTTTTATATTTAGTATTTATGAATGAACTGCTACCGGAAGCGTTACCATATCTGGATTGGCCAATCAGCGTCGCCCATGGTTCTGCTGGCCGCCTGACGTAGCTCATGAATAATTAATTTACTCCAATAGCCTCGTCGCTCGCCTTTCGTTAGCTAGCGGTTTTAGGATGAATTTTCATTTACTTGTGATAATTTTGTGTTATCGTCTGCATTTATCTCTTAAGAACTTGTTTGTCAATCGACGATAGTCATAGGAATTTAAATAGACTCCGATTGAGTTAGTGCGCGACGAACTTTCTGGACCGGAAGCTGAATGTCCATATCTGTGAGGTGAAGGTCGAAAAGACGCGCTAGTGATTGACGTCACCGGCGGTGACCCGATGAACTTGACTTATAAGGCAATGGCTTCCGTAATCTCGTCTCCGGTCCAATAATCAACCACGATGAGATCTGACAAAGGGCGTTATAATTGTCACACGATCTAAAAATTGTCATTAATCGTCGGCCGCCCGTCTATTGGCCAACCATGACGAGCAGACTGCCGCCCAGCAGGCCAGCCAACCGACCGATCGGCCGCGGTTGTAGAAAGCCTACACACATCTAGGCTACATTAATTTTATGAATGGTTTGTCCGATTCTATGGTCGGCTGAGGCTGATCCTACGTTTGGTTATAGATGTTCGTGTTTTTGCACGGACTGTCACAGCTTGTATTATACGCACCGTATTGGCATATATTATTACGTGCGATTCTTTATTTTAATTTTCATATAATGACTAAGTTTATGTTCATTCGTAATGCTAAAAATAGAAGCAGTAAGAGCATCAACAGGCTGCTTGCTATCCATTGTTAGATGATGGGACTTAGTGGCTGAGGCCGGCAGTCTAACTACAGTTGCCTTCTGGTAACAGCTGTATCAGGGTTCGAATCCCGGCGCGGAAGGACAAAATCTTTGTGTAACCAGCCGGTGGTCATCAGGCAGGAAAATTCCCGGCATTGGGATTGTCTTCTCGGTCAGCTCAGCCTCAAAGTTGAATGCGGCGTTTCTACTAGACCACTGGAGCTGATGGCGTAACGCGTAACTCGGTGTGTAGCCTTATCCGGCTAATTGAACCAGCGCCTTCGCCCACGGTCTCATGACAGGGTCTTGACTCATATCGACAATAATAATGCGGAAACCATTCTTAGGAAGAATGCTGTACTCCTATTGATTTTGTATTTGTCCTGTGATGTGTGTACATCATAGTCCGGCTCTTCTGCAACCTTTCATTCTTACATTGATCTTCTTAGTAAATTGCAATGTTATTATTTAGTTAAGAACATTATTGAGTTGAACCTTTCTTTCTTTCTTTCAACTGACTAACCAGCCATAATTGATTGTTGTTAAAAGGGGTGACCCTAATTAAGCGGGGCTTGTGCCCCTTTTGGGTCTCCTCTGTTCCCTATATATAGCCAATGCACCGATATGTAGGCCTATTAGTCCAGTTATAATTGTTGTTAATTGTTATATGCATTGTGCTTCTGGAAATAAAAAGTTGTCACTTGTTTAATAAAGAATATACTTACTTACTTACTTTTCTTAAAGATCTGAAAGGGTGTTATATTACGTGGACGTAAAACGTTTATCGAGCTGAGCTGTCTGATGGAAAAGGACATACTTCCATCGGAAGTGATGGCCTTTTACAGAAATACTGTCACGAACAAGCGCGATCAGTTTGCATGATCGTATGCCACTACTAGCCTGATTCTTCTTTAGTAAGTAACTGTTAGAGCACAGATAATATTTGCTATCTCAACCCATTTAATAATTACTGTCGAAATTGATTGATTGATTGATGGGTGCGCCACTAGCAACGAAGTACCCACAAGCTACAGAACGCATTGATATAGCCTGCTTGAAACAATAACAAATAGGTCCCTGGCTGTCGTAGTAGCTGATGTATTCTGAGGTCACAGCAACTATCTGTAAAAGCTGCTTCTGACATCCTCTTATATTGACGTCACCGCGGCTTTGACCCGTTGAACTTGACTTATGAGGCAATGGCATATAGGTCTATATATAGGATTTTGGACGTCGCTTCTGCAGACAAATCGCTGACGACATTCAAAGTGCCAGAGATGGATCCTCAGAAGCGCTTCGTTAAAACATGCTCCGTCATGAATTTCTGTCTGCCTGTATATCTGTCTTTCTGTTTATCTGTCTGTCCATCCGTCTGTCTGTATGTATGTCTGTCTGTCTGTCCGTCCGTCTGTCTGTCTGTCTGTCTGTCTGTCTGACTACCTGTCTTCATGTTTATCTGTCTGTCTGCATGTCTGCCTGTCTATCTGTGTGTCTGTCTATCTGTCTGTCTGTATATCTGTCTGCCTGTCTATCTGTGTGTCTGCCTGACTCTCTGGCTGGCTCACTATCTGTCTGCCTGTCTATATCTCTCTGTATGTCTGTCTGCCTGTCTATCTGCGTGTATGTCCGTCTATCTGTCTGTCTGTCTATTGGTCTATCTGTCTAGCCTGTCTGTCTGTCTGTCTGTCTGTCTGTCTGTCTGTCTGTCTGTCTGTCTGTCTGTCTGTCTGTCTGTCTGTCTGTCTGTCTGTCTGTCTGTCTGTCTGTCTCTGTCTGTCTGTCTGTCTGTCTGTCTGTCTGTCTGTCTCTCTGTCTGTCTGTCTGTCTGTCTGTCTGTCTGTCTGTCTGTCTGTCTGTCTGTCTGTCTGTCTGTCTGTCTGTCTGTCTGTCTATCTTTATTTTATTATGCGTGGGTGTCAACTTTTCGTGATAATGGTCTGTAAAACCGAAATGTGTGCCTGCGAATGTTTATGGTGAGTAAATATTTATATGTTACTTTTGACCTAAAATTATTTGAAACCCGACTGATGCAGATCAGTTTCAATCAATCAATCAATCAATCAATCAATCAATCAATCAATCAATCAATCAATCAATATTTTTTTATTGCAGCCGGTAACAACCCATGAATTTACATTTGTGACAATCAATAACAGCGTAACTTGTTTAACTTGTAACATAATATATATATATATATATATATATATATATATATTCGTTTATATTGAGAAAAACAATCTTCGACAAAAAAACAATCTGCAGAAATGCTTACATGAGTGATAATGGATAATTAAAGTTAATTAGAAAATTTTAGAATAAACTAGTAAATATTTTTATATAATGATCTGGGAATAAATTGAGAGTTGTCTTTGGGTGGGAGAGTATCATGGTTGTGTGCTCTAGGTCTTAATTGGTGAGAGGAGACGGGTCGGAGTGGAGGTAGGAGTTCGTGAAGTACTTATATAATGGTGACGGGTCGCTGACACTTAAACGATACAGTATAAGGGGCCGTCCATAAATGACGTCACGCACCTAGGGGTGACGCCAGAGGTCAAAACCCGTCGCTTGTCGCTTCCTAGATACTGAGCTAGAAGCTGAAATAGGCGAGAGGGGTCAACACTGTAGAATATTCTTCAATTCAGCAGTTGCCTGTGAATTTGCCATAACTTGCAAAGTAGTAATCCGATTTTGATGCCGTTTGTTTTATTCCGCACAGAATAGAGCCCTTTATTGCACAGCAAAATTGCAGAATAATCAAGTAATGGTTGCTGAGGACTTTAATGACATGAATATTCCGAAACTTTTTATTCGATTTTATCACTCTATATCAATGAAAGAATCAAACGATCATAACTTTCAGTTAGAAAAAAGATATTTTCATTCTGTAAAAAGTATTTTGAAGCAGATTAATTGTAGAATATGACTAAATAAAAAGGCCAGAAACCGACATGTGACGGGTTTTGACCCCTGGCGTCACAGGGGGTCGGAAATTCGTGAATTTGATTGCGACATGGGGGTGGGGGGGGTTGAGAAATGTGATGTCACATCAGGACATCAGGTCTAATGTAATTAAATTTAACAAATAACAACAACTTAATTTTAATAATAACAGCACTAATTTTGAGTATTAAATTTTCATTATTTTTTTGATTATTTTAATGTATACACGGGCACCATTATTAATAATTTTCTAATTATTTCAATAATTAGAATAATAATTAGTGACCTGGTCACCGTTAGATTTTAAGATTATGCATGCTCTTCCTATTTGTTCCATGATGGAGCATTTTGCTTCGCCATAAAAATTTGGTTTTAGGAGGTCAGAGATTTGTGACGTCATTTTCAGGGGGTGTTACTTTTGTGACGAAGTGTGACGAGGGGGAGGGGGTTCAAAATCGGCCAAAATTGCGTGACGTCATTTATGGACGGCCCCTAAGTTTGATTGAAGGATTGAAACAGCATTAAGTGATCGGAACAGATAAGTAGAGTCGTAGGCGGGTGCACGCTCAGATCATCCTCTTGTCTCGGTCTTTCTCAACTTCCGATCACTACTCATCTCCAGCGCTGTTAGGCCTAATATCGCGATAAAGTATCGCAATACTTGGTATCGCCGATACTTTTTTCAGTATCGCATATCGCGATAGTTTTATTTTGTTGGTATCGCATGTGTATCGCCGATACTTTTTTTAGCCTATCGGCGATACTCGATACCAATACTTTTTCCACTATAATTCATATAGGCCTATTTCTCATCGTCTTGAGTAAGTCGCGATCAAGAAAATTTAATACTGAGAAATAATTCTTTACGCTTCGAAAATTGCCTCTTTCTGATCGTTGGTGTGAATGGAAAGAATCTATTTTACGTGATTAAACGTAAACTTATTTATCAAAAGTATTGGTCTATTGGTATTGGTATTGCAACACTTTTAAGAAGAAGTATTGGTATTGGTATTGCCAATACATTTTTCTATTGTTAACTGCTGATCTCAAGTTCTCCAACCGAGCCATGGCATATCCCACACTGCACACAACACTGAAGTCTAGAAATATCGTCCATCTGAATTTTTGTTCCTCCGCCATCACTCCAATCACCCACCATCGTCTGCCTCGGGTTCCTCTCTGATCACCCCTCGGGCTTTCCACTCAGTACCTATCTCACCTCTTCAAGAATTCATACCCCGAATCCTTGATCATCCATGGCACATTCCAATTCTCACCCGCCTTAACAACTGCTCTGACGCTCTGGCAACCGGACTAGGACCTTCTTCTGACTACCCCTTGGGGCAACACCTCTGACTCGACGCAGCGCTCGTGAATAAGCTGGTGCCCTGCGCTTAGCTTTCGAGTGGCGCTTCACAAGTTTTGAGTTTACGATTACGATTTCACTTTACCCTTGTTATTTCTGTCTATAATTATGTTACCTCGGTGGATAGAATGGACCACTTGTCGCTTACTAGATCAGCCGGAAAATGGTCTTTTTCCTAATACCGTGATTATTAATTTTTGCGTCTAATTACTGCATCTGAAGCTAATTATAATTTTATTATAATCGTTGTATAGCGAACTATTATATTACTCCACATGATGCGTTAAGGCTATGACTCTAGTATTAACGCATCGGGTAGAGACCGTTTGAATGTTTATAGGCGATTTCCCGCCAAATGATACTTTATATTTTCTATAAAAAGTGCATAAATTTTGAGCCAAACGTTCTGAACTTTTTACACTGATTTTCTGACAGTAAACAACCTTAGGGGTCGTCCATTAATTATGTCAACAAATTTTAGGCAGTTTTTGACTCCCTCTCCCCCTTGTCAACAACTGTCAAACATTGACGGACCCCCTAAAAATTATGTCAACAATCCCAGACCCCCTACAAAAAAGAAACACAATGGCTCAATACATGTAATGTATTTTTTTTTAAATTTGACACTAAAAATGCAATCTCGAATTTCAAAATATACGAGTTTAGTTTATTACCAGCTTTTTAGTAGTATTAAACATTAAGCACTTTATACATTTTAGCATTACTTAATGTTTTCGGTACCATTTTGAAGGGTCCGTGTTGATTCATTGGAAAAAAATTTGTTGACGTCAATTTGTACCGAACCCCCTCCCCTTGTCAACAACTGTCAAACTTTTCAAAACCCCCTCCCCCTCCCCATTTTATTGACATTATTAATGGACGACCCCTTATGGAAACTTAATAAGTCCATTCCCGACAAGTGGTCCCTTCTCTCCGCTGAGGTCACATAATTATAGCGTGCATGCAGTCATTGATACTTTTGTTGTCTTAAAGACATATGGTTTGTTTTAGGCCTAGACATAACAGTTCATTGGAACTAATTTGCCAAAGACGTCATAACATGTATTTCGAGATGGGAACAGCTATTATAGGCAACAACACGAGTTTAACACCCACGACAAATGGTGACACCGATTATTATAAGTCGTCTTTGTGAAGCGTTATAAACTACACTCAGTAATTTTCACATACGATTTTACGTGAACTATAATGGCCTATAATAAGAACCAGCAACTGATGTGGTCACTGTGGCGGGAAAATACGAAATTTGGGTATTATTTTAGCTGTTAGGCTATAGCCTATGTAGTATGTAGGGCCTACAGCTGCACGCAACTTTTGGAAGGCATCCGGCTTGTCTTGGTGCCTGACGAGATAACCATGCGAATTCCACTCTCGCGTGTGACTGATGTCGTCTCTGAAATGACTGAAACATGAAGAATCCGGATGTTGGTTCACGATGCGATAACTAGTAGAAGGACGCCAAGTCGCTTCCGGTCATGGTTTCTTGCTCCAATGGAACTGGAGGAAACCAGTCTAGCTTCCCAGGCATGATGGAGCCGGACTGGTAGGCGGATCTTCAGCCTCTCACGGATGAATGGAATCCGTCGGTAGAGTTCCACGTGTGTGCGTGGGCCCGCCGCCCAGTGATTCTTCCATTTGTCTGTGCATAGTTTTGCTTGCTGGTGAAATTTCACTTCTTAGTTATGCGTAACATCGCATCAGAAACGCCGCTGAGTCGCTTTTCATGAGTGGCGCTATATAAATTATAAATTACAAGTACTGTTTGACTTGCTATTTTAGGGGGTGCTCGATAGTGTAGCGAAAAGCGTGCTAGACTGTCAGTCGATGGGTCTGGGTTCAAATCCACCGCCATGGCAGAAATTTGGCTCGATATTCTGCTCCACCTTCACCCCAGCCAACTCGGCTATAATGAGTACACTGACCGTACATTGTCGGTGGGAAGATGAGACCGCGAGGGAGTGGACTGACCATCCGCCCACGCATGCTGGGGCTAAGAAAATGAAGTCGCTGACACTTCATACCATGGCTGCTTCCAGGCTGGCTTAATTAAGGCTCTTCTGCCACATAATTTATTTCAACCACACATTTCACTCGTACTGGGTCTTTCATTTATCTGGAAACTTAATTAACCAACGGGACTGAAAAATCTGTTACGCACATATATGATATAATAGACCTAGGCCTGCATTCAAATGTGGCGTAGGCCTACAGGCTAACAGACTTGTAGGTTCGAGGCTATTTTAATAAGAATGATAATTTTACTTAACTATACTATAGACATCACATGATACTTTTTTATGTTTGAATAATTCAGTTGTCTTTTTGTGTTTACGATTACACAATTTTTATGGTTTCAACTCAAATTTAATGAGTCGTAATTCTGTCGTAACCACTCCGCTTGCCGTCCCATAATTAATTGCCAGCTCTGGATCAAAGCCGCCGTCTTTATAGTCCAGAAAGAGCCTCATAAAAGGCGCCCTTGTTGCGAAACTAGCACATAGCATTATGGGCTTCCCTTAGTAAGTTAATCGTAATCGTAACTCCAAAATATCTAAAGCGTTACCCTATATCCAAGCGCAGGGATGGGCAGTAATTGAAATTACGTAATTGAAATTACTTGAAATTACGCAATTTGTAATTTGTAATTCAATTACATTTTCCCATTTATTTTGAAATTTGTAATTATATTTCATGTCTCAAAGTAATTTGTAATTCAATAAAAAATTTCAATTTGCCCAGCGCTGTCCAAGCGCAGAGCACCAGCTTATTCACGAGCGCTGAATAATTAATTGGCCATGCTGTAGTTTTCGCTCGGTGTGCTACATAAATGGGTAATTACGATTACGATGCATACAAGCATGCAAACACTGTGACGACGAACGACGTGCTCTCTACCTGAGAGGAGTTCGCGGGACAACCCTGGCCCTGCAACGATGAACAGACCACCCCCCCCCGACGATATCCAAAGACTTGACTAACTTACAAGGCTAACAGGAGTAACTCCGCCACTGTCCGTAATCTGGTAGTGCCAGACCCAAGCCTGGATAAAGGTGGAGGGCGACGCTAATCGTCTTTATTATGATACAACGTCGTTATAGTGTATCTAACCGATCATTAAAGACCCCAGGATCATATCATCATCATCATCATCATCAGGATCCATGGGCCGAAGGCCCGTAGGTGTCCAACGCTTGCCTCGGATCCCTGGGCCGAGGCCCTTTTGGGGTCCAATGCTTGCATTGGATTTCATTCGTATTTTTTCTTTACGAACGGAGTATCTGCACCCATCCGTTCGACCTTCGCGCTTCTCCCTTAAAGAGAGTTCCAGGCTTAGGACTGGCTCTGATAACCACATGTGGTATCAAAGGCGGCGATGCCACCCACGTTTGCCAGCTTTTCAGGGTTCCTGCTGAGCCTGTCCACCTCGCGTAGCGCCCTAAGGTGGTACTTCGGCCAAGACCTTCACCACTGATGGCATAGCCTCCAGCAGGCACTCCCCTACTGACTGTTGCCACCCCCTCACCACGTTGAGGTGTGAGTTGGACTTCGAGGGGGCCAGGATCATATAAGATCATAATATACAATTGGCACCTATAACTTATCGGTGCTTCGTTTTGTGCCTACTACTACTACTAATTTCCCCTTGGACTTGGCAAGATGCTCCAGTCCGATCCACTGTCGATCTGACAGGAGCCTTCCGTCCAAAGTACGCTGTCGGCGCGACATCTTCGAACCCCCAACAGAACCCTACCCCTCTCACTAAGCCACACTGTTCAGCAGACTGTAAGCTGCCAAACTCTCCCTCTTGAGCTGTCTACTCGATTGTTGAACCACATTGTGCCTAGTCCCTCCCACATTCCACTGATGCCCGGCTGGGCCTTAAAACTGCAGACGACTGGGAGCGGGTGATGAGTATAATGTTATGCAGTTGATGACATCTGTTTCTAATGTACGAATCTAGGACACGAGGAAGGGTCGCTCCGACGTAGCCTAAGGACCCTAAGGACTAGGGTTGCAAAGAACACATACACAACACACGGCCACACACACACATACGCCTACACAACACACGCACAAACAGACACACACACAGTCACACACACACACACATCACACAAACACACACACACACAAACAAACACACACACACACACACACACACACAGACACACACACACACACACATACACACACACGCACTCACACACACGCACACACAGGCGCGCACATATATTATATATTATATATGACAATTTTGGACTTCTTTACATCTATGTATCAGTAGACCTATAACATTATTTCTAACACACCAATGATATACAACAGGAAAGCAACACCCCCGTAGACTGGACTGCTTACTGGGCTACGTCAAACAAATTCAAACGTCAACATTTCGACATGTCCAACATTGACAAAACGTTTAGCCTACGCAGCTATATATCAACTTGTCCATACAGCTGTAGCCTAAATAAATGTCCAGCTGAGCTATATAAAAAAGACATAGTTCAAGGTTAATTGTTTCAACTGAACTTTACAGCAGCGTTGTTAATTGGTTAATCTTGAAACTTCAAGAGATCTCAGCTACTCAATTAACCCGGTTTAATCGGAACTCAACAACCACCATAATAGTGATTTGCAGGTAGCTATCGTCTGGAGTATAGGCCGACGACTTGTAGGCGTAAATAAATTATGTATTAGCAATAAATAAGTGTCACGTGTTGCAGCGTTGTTTTCAAAGTAAAGCGATCTTCGCCCACGCCGCTAGAGGGCAATGTTCTTCAGAAGAAGTAGGCCAGACATAGCCAACAATGAGAAAAGTTTTTCAGTGACGTCGGAGGCCTGCAAGAAAGATTAAAGTGGGACCGAAGTTTTCTCAACGCACCGACCATATGGATAATATTTCGCGCGTGCCTTCGTTAACAAGCTTAACGCGTTCTTGTAATGGCGGTTTGTGTGTTTGAATACAAAGACTGTACATGTAATTAGTGACTTCTATAGCGCCTATAAAGCATCAACCTATGATGCACCAAAACCAAGCCGTAATCAGGTCAGTGTCTAGAAGAATCAACAACTTCGCCCCATGCGTTCGAATTGCGTAGGTTGGCTTGTCAAAATAAGGCTAAACTTTTGTTTGTGGGCTAGATAGTGTGACCTTTTCGGACAATTCGACTTCGATCATGACGACTCTATCGGTGTGGCATTGTTTTCGTGAATGGAACACATTGACTGTTAACCTCGGCTGTTTGTAGCGAAGATAAGGGCAGGATAAAAGAGTTGTCCTTCAGTGGAATGCCATTTCCACTGAAGGACATAGTGTAGGGGTATGTTCGGTGCCTTGCAGCCAGAGGGTTGCGGGTTCGAATCCACCTCAAAGCCGCCGCGTAGGGACCCTGGGCAAGTCCTTCACTCGCAATTGCTCATGCGCTTCGGCGCGAAACTCCGATTCAGCGTCCGCGCAGTAGTCGGGAAGCGCCTCTGAATAGGAATCTGGAAGGGGCGCTATAACAAGTGTTCAAATACAATACAATACAATTTGTCTTAGTTCAAGTCAGTGGGACGCGGTAGCCGATTGGTTAGAGAGCTCACCTTGTAACGCGGATATGTTCGGGTTCGAACCTCCCTGAGACGGTTCCTGTATACATAGGGTTGCTCTGTAGGATCCTTCGCTCACAATTACTGCTCAGCGCCATCGATTGATTGCGTGTTCATTAGATAGTGGCGCTTAATCAATGCGTAATAATAAATTAAGTTTAATTCCCCGTTTGATCCTTGAGATGGAGGTTGATATTTGTCGGTTGCAGTCTCTGTAGGCCTATGTAGCGAAGCGGGATGTTCATCTCAAGAGCCAGTTCGACACCCAGAACCACCGACCTCACAGCCAGAACCACCGACCTCACACCCATGAAGAGCCACCGACCTCACACCCATGTAGAGCCATCGACCTCACTGCCAGAACCACCGACCTCACACCCATGAAGAGCCACCGACCTCACGACCTCACTGCCAGAACCACCGACCTCACACCCATGCAGAGCCACCGACCTCACACCCATGAAGAGCCACCGACCTCACACCCATGAAGAGCCACCGACCTCACACCCATGAAGAGCCACCGACCTCACACCCATGAAGAGCCACCGACCTCACACCCATCGACCTCACACCCATGAAGAACCACCGACCTCACACCCATGAAGAGCCACCGACCTCACACCCATGTAGAGCCATCGACCTCACTGCCAGAACCACCGACCTCACACCCATGAAGAGCCACCGACCTCACACCCATGTAGAGCCATCGACCTCACTGCCAGAACCACCGACCTCACACCCATGCAGAGCCACCGACCTCACACCCATGAAGAGCCACCGACCTCACACCCATGAAGAGCCACCGACCTCACACCCATGAAGAGCCACCGACCTCACACCCATGAAGAGCCACCGACCTCACACCCATGAAGAGCCACCGACCTCACACCCATGCAGAGCCACCGACCTCACACCCATGAAGAGCCACCGACCTCACACCCATGAAGAGCCACCGACCTCACACCCATGTAGAGCCATCGACCTCACTGCCAGAACCACCGACCTCACACCCATGCAGAGCCACCGACCCCACACCCATGGAGCCACCGACCTCACACCCATGCAGAGCCACCGACCTCACACCCATGCAGAGCCACCGACCTCACACCCATGCAGAGCCACCGACCTCACACCCATGCAGAGCCACCGACCTCACACCCATAAGAGCCACCGACCTCACACCCATGCAGAGCCACCGACCTCACACCCATGAAATGATGAAGAGCCACCGAACTCACTGCCTCTTCTATGCATCCGATATAAGATTGCTGTTAGATGTTATCTTTGCCGACAGCAGCATTAATTACTAAATATGTTATTATTTTCTAAGGAAGGTTCAGGAAGGCCTGCTTCCTTAAAAGAGGCACCACAAGAAAGCTCTGTCACGGAATCATTAGGCCTAATATAGGCTAATTATCTGTATACGACTGTTTCTAAATTGTCCGTATAGGCCTATAAGTGATCTTATTAGCGCGAGACAAACGCCTACGCTTTAAACCAATAGCCCACATATACTAGTCAAAAGTAGCACAATGTAATGCGTGAAGCGCGTATACCTGGCTGTTAGACAACTAGGTAAGCTCTTGACATCAGCCGCCAGATTAGGTGATGCATGAAACGCAAAATCTGGAAATGGTAACTCACACTCGCACACATCATATGTACGTCTTTCAATAGCGACCATATACATGGCCTTGACCCTGCTCAATTTTCAATGAATTGACCGAGTGAGAGCCTCCACCACCGCTGCCTGTTTGAATAGGTCTCACGCCATTTAAGGTCCCCGTGCATGTACGGACCGTGTTAGCCCGAAATTTAAATCTCTGAAATAAGCCACCTTCGGGAAGCGAACCGCGATCCGCGATCCTGTGCTGGCCCAGTTAGCAACATTGGCTAGAGCGTATAGGCTGCGCCCCATATTCCTCTGCAAGCGCAGCGCCAAAGGGAGACCGTTTCAGAGCGATGGGTCAACCACTGAGAAGGCGCGATTCTGTGTTTAAGTAGCTGTGCGGGCAAAAGGACCATGAGCACGCCCCGCTCAGTAGAGCGGAGAGAGCGACGACCCGGAGCATGCACTCAAGGTAGGGCAGCAAAGGTCGCGAAGATAGTCAGGGGCGAGGACCGCCAGAGCAAGGCGATGATCAGATACGAGATCCGCTGCTAGAGGGGGGAGCCAGTGAAGCACATCCAGCATGAATGCGTCCTCGAAGGCTTGCGGCGGAACGCAAGACCCGGTCCAGGCACCCCAACCGACCAACGTGGAGGCCAACATAGAGTGAAAAACAGAATGTATGTGTGTGTATGTCGGCCTGGATTGGAGCACTGAGGGGAAGCACGACTGCTTTCGCGAAGAGGCGATACTGTGAGGACCGCATCGCCTCCAGCTCGGGAAGCACCCGCCGGTGGCTCTGGAGGGACCTCTCTGCCACTCTTGGACGAAGGCCTGAGCTTACTGTGGCACCGACCTTCGGTGAATTATACCTCCTCTACCTCAAAGAAAAAGTGCAAGAAGTAAGGAGAGTTACTGAGCTAGGACCGACCCAGCTTACGTACACTACTGCACGGTCATGCGAGGACTCCTATAGGAGCGTTGATTGCTGCACTCGAAGTAGGTTCTACTTCAAATCCTCCTTAGGAGAGTTACTGAGATGACCGACCCCGCTTACGTACACGGTCATGCATGGACTCCTTTAGGAGCGTTGCTTGCTGGCCATGCTGAAGTAACGTCAAATGCCTTCGGAAATTGTGTTCCTCGCCGTCAATCTCACTCAGTGACATTTCGTAAATGATTCTGTTTTGATTGACTGGATTCTGATTAAGTAATCCTATTCCGACCTTTCTGCTTCGTGAGATAGTAGAGATCTACTGGCGTGCAGATAGATTTCTGCTCCACCTGCGCCCCTAGCCAACTCATAATTAGTACGCTGATCGCACAGTGTCGGTGGGAAGATGAGACGGCGATGGAGAGGACTGGCCAAACGCACTCATTCGTCGAGGCTAAGAAATGGAGACGCCAACACTTCATACAAATGGCTGCCTCTCAGGCTGGCTAAATATTATGGTACTGATCTTCTTCAAGTGCCAAAGTTGCGTCTTCGTTAACTCGCAACTTTAAGGTCTACCGTTTATCCCCGTTATACGTTGGTATTCTATAACCTTTAATCGTAATCGTAATCTCCAAACTTCTAAAGCGCCACTCGAAAGCCAAGCGCAGGGCACCAGCTTATTCACGAGCGCTGCGTCTAGTCAAAAGGGTTATCCGAGAGAGTAGTCCGAAGGAGGTCCGAGTCCGGTTTCCAAGATTACAGTAACATACATTGCGTGTGTTATTCTAGTAGCACTTGTCTGTGTGCAGTGTGACTGAGACATAGGCTACATGCACACGGCCAAATAAGCTGTCCCGCATGTGACATAACAAACATGGCACCATTAAATTCTGTCGTAAAAGTTAGGCGTAACGCTTAAACCGTCCGTCACAATCGGGTCACTTCAAACTCGAGAAGCGTTGACCTAGATTTTGAAAACAACATCAGGTATACTTCAATCTCTCAGGCCACCGCAAAGACAAATAACCTGTTCGTCAAATTGAGTAGTTCTCCCTAACGTCCTTTCTTCACGGTTTCTTTTGACTTATAGTTGAAGGTACGCTATGAACAGGTTATATATATGTCACCCAGGCACTTGTATGGTAAATACAAATACAAAAGTGGCTGGACGCCGCGGCTGTGCTAATACACTCTTTTGTTCTCACACGTCTTGACTACTGTAATGGAGTCCTCCTGGGCCTCCCTGAGTTCCGCATTCGTCAACTTCAGCTCGTTCAGAATGCAGCAGCCAGACTTCTGGCTGAGCTGCCGAAATATTCACACATATCCGACTACATGCGGCGTGAGCTACACTGGCTTCCAGTTGCTGATCGTGTTAAATTCAAGGTCGCTACACTGGTTTGGAAGGCTACGACTGGCACTGCTCCGGACTACATTGCTGAACTGTGCCTTCCAGTTGGCACTCAAACTGGTCGGCGGGCTCTCCGGTCTGCCTCGCGAAATTACTTGATTGTACCTTCGTTTCGAACCACCACCCGTGCTCGTCGGGACTTCTCGATTGCGGCGCCACGGATCTGGAATACTCTTCCGCCATCTGTACGTGCCACTAATGCTCCATGTGGTTACATGGTTTTCTCTCGACTCTTAAAGACGCACTTTTTCAGCTGTTTGATGGCCACGTGTTGAGCGCTTCTGTGAGACTCTAAGTGGCGCTATATAAATGTCTTGTTACATTACATTACATTACATTACAAAAGATCATCGGGACTCTTTCTCTTCCTTTAAGAAACGCCTAAAAACTCACTCACTCACTCACACACTACATACATACATACATACATACATACATACATACATACATACATACATACATACATACATACATACATACATACATACATACATACATACATACATACATACATACATACATACATACATACATACATACATACATACATACATACATACATACATACATACATACATACATACGTACATACATCACAAATATACATAGGCTACAAGCAAACATGCATGATTGCAGAATGTGAACGTGTCGCCTTCTTTCATTTCAATCGCTAGGTGGCGCTGGCTGCCATTTGAATATCTTGTGTCTCGCAGAATTCTAACAGCGATGCAAAAGGACTTAGATCAACATGCATCAACCTGGTTGAAAATAATAAGGGAACCGGACGAAAGTATGATTCAAGTATGTACAAAATATCGTAGAAATAGCATCGAAATGCGCATGCAGAACACACAAACTCGGCTGCTTATTGGCTGGAAACCAGTCCCGCTCATAGCCTGGAATCCAACACTTAAAAATATCTGATTGGCTGGCAAGTAGTTCGTAGCCCAGAAGCCAACGCTGAAACAATAGCCATCAAATAATGTATCCGCTGCGCTTCAAAAAGTCGGTCAGAATGAAAGTCGACCGATTTGGAGGCATTCATTGGTAGATAGTGAAAGGACTATCGCTATTATGTAACCAAAGTGAACGGTATCTATGGTTACGCCTGCTTCTGGAAACACTCGTGATCTGTGCGCCGAATAGCTGGGATTCCGGGCTAAGATTCCTCCGCGCTTGGTTTCTAATTATAGCCTCCAGCGGAAGTAGTTCCTCGGAACGGATTAATCTGTTTGGTCTATTTATAGGACGCGCGGATTCCCTATTGGCTGCGCCAGCGATACCTTAACTTCGAGTTCGGAGGGAAGAGAATGAACAACAACAGAGAGGGAGAAGGATAAGGGATAGGATGGACACGACGATGAGGGGGAAGAGGAGAAGGGGAAGAGGTGGAAAGGGAAGTAGAAGAGGAAGAAATGAAGGAGGTGAACTAATAGGGAGGCAGGAGGAGAAAAATGAGAACGAGAAGGAGTGCGAGGAAGAAGTGATGGCGGTAGAGGATTAAGAGGAAGGAAGAGTGGAGAGGAGGAAGGGAGAGATAATAACTGGAGGTTGAACTAGATAGCAGTAGAGAGAAGAGGAAGAGGAGTTGGAGGGCGAAAACAAGTTTTTAAGGAGGAGGAAGAAGATAAAGAGCAGACGGAGCAAGAAGTACTGTGATTGGAGGATCATAGCAGGAGGGAAGGAGGGAGGAAGGTAGGGAGAGAGGGAGGGAAGGAGGGAAGGAGGAGTGTAGGTAGGGGAAGATCGACGAATGTGAGCTGCCGTCAGCATTAGTCACTCTCTGCCTCTCTGGCTCCGTCCGCCAGGAAATCTGGCCTAAATACAAAATCTCTAATACCGTGTGTACAGTTAGGCTATTCTTTTGGTGAGCCATATCTGCCAGTTGCAGTCACTACTGTGACGATCAAGTGTCTGGTGCTCGTATTGACTAAGTGACTGATGACTTATCCCGGTCACTGTATTCTCTCTGTTCGTCGGATTGAAAGCCGTGTCTAATTGGAAGCACAACTTCATCAACCGTAATCAACTGCTGATCAGACATGAGAGTTTTGGCCACACTGTTTCGCAGGGTGTGTTCTGTGCTACTAGGTAGGCCTACTCAATGTTGGCAGTGTGAGTTGCGGAGTTGCCTACCAATCCCCAAGTGATCGTAGGGCTTAGGGCTCGAATGAGCCAATGGCGTGACCTCCGTATAAGAGAGAAGAATACTCCACAGGCAATCAACTAAAAGCCTGGGTCCAATGAAAAAATATACTTTCTCAGATTTAATTAATTGAATTATATCAATTGGTCCAAATAGACTAACTATTATCCAGTCATAGGCGTACACCTACATTGAGCCACGAGGAGGCAGGTGCCTCCTCTTGCTTTTTTATATACTGGAACTTCTATTGACCAATGACCCCAATGACCAGGATTTTGCCAATGGTCTGTGAAGTTGCCTCCTCTTGAATTTAAATCTCTTTACGTGCCTGATTATCATATATTAATCAACTTTTGTCTCTGAACGAACTACTGAAGAGTATACCTTCTCAACAGATATTACTCCTTAACCGAACAGCAAAAGAGCTATTGTAACAGACTAACAGTTCTTCACTGAAAAACTATATCTCTAATAGACAGCTGTATTTATCTACTCAACAGCCACATTTATTTATAGAACAGCTAAATTTCTCTACTGAACAGCTGTGCTGAATAGCAATAAACGGCAGCCTTCATCTACCGAATAGCCATTGCCTTCCTATACTGAAAACAACTAAATTTCCAGACTGAGAAGTTGTGTTTCTGTGTTGACAACAATCTTTCCCCAATGAACAACTGCATTTTCCTATCTTCAGAGTTCTGTCCCCTCCCAGCATGTCCATGAACACTCCAATGCTGAACAGTCATAATATTATTTTTTTTTGTCGTGACCCCATTTCAGGCCGAAGACTGACCTGACCCACTTTGCATGCGGGTCAACTAATCCTCGATTCACACGCATCGTGTGATATTACGTCTTGGACACGTTGACGCAAAGGTCAAAAGGCGAAGCATTATCCCGCATCACTAACATATATTTAAAGCCTTTCCCTAACATAATCTATATATAACTCCACACAGAGTAGCATCGACACATTTTTAATTGAGCAGTCCAACCTATAAGTACATGCTCTTCCGTCCTTCCTTTTATGCCCACCCGAACCCCCATATAAACGTAGTATAAGCTTGTAATAAACGGATGTTAAACTGACGTGACTTGAAAAATGAACGAGGACAATGGAGGTCATTTATTCGTACCCATTGCCGCCAAATGGCTGGCGGCAGGAACTGATAGTGATGATGATGATGATAATGATGATGATGATGATGATCATCATCATCATGATCATGATGATGATGATGATGATGCAACCTATTCAACTCGTGTTACAAATGCAGTTTATTTACTAATATATTATTGCAACGTTGAAAGACGGTGCCAACTCGAGCGGTTCAATGTGAGTTTTCCTTTTGAAATCCTTTTGCGATTCTTTGCGCTGTGTTAGAAACTGGTCTACAAACAAGCACAGTATTCGTATTTAATAACTTCGACAGCGCCGGTGTCTAGTGCACAAGGCATCAACCGATGGCGCATCAAAACCAAGCCACACTCTGATTTGTCCTGTAACGTTTCACTCAAATCAGTTTCTTTATTCCCAGCTTCCATCTAAACTCTAGCAGGAACAGGACTAATTAGCCATTTCCATGGCTGCCATCTTCCCACTAATTAACCATTCCCAGAGCTGCTAAGCTGCCGCCTTGTATGTCTTGCTTGGTTACTGATAAACGACACTGTGTCATAACAAAGATGATTAGCGTCGACCTCCTCCTTTATCCAGGCTTGGGACTGGCACTACCACAGGTAGTGTAGTGGCGGAGTTATGTCTTGCTCTATCGCTTTGATTTTGTATCCGTGTCTTTCTGTCTGTCTCTACATGTCTTCACCTGTTTTCCGGAGACTGACCTGACCCACTTTGTGCCGTGACCCCATTTCAGGCCGGAGACTGACCTGACCCACTTTGTGCCGTGACCCCATTTCAGGCCGGAGACTGACCTGACCCACTTTGTGCCGTGACCCCATTTCAGGCCCAGAATGTTCGCTCAATCGTCTCAGAATCTTAATGACCTGGATGCTCTGGCTCAGCCTTCGCGGAACGACGTCTTAATTCCGCACTCGCTACAGTCATAGGCAACGGCAAATGAAGCTAATGTACGGCACTCTTAAAGAAAATATCTACCAACACCAGACACCAGCTTCACTGCAGCTTGGATAGAACGATCGCAGGGACACTGCGGTCTGATTTCACATACGATCTACAGTCTGCCGACTTCTATGGCGCCGTTAACATAATAGCGTCTATAGAATCGTTAGGCCTATCTTTCAAAGTATCACGTGACTGTCATTGATTTTTTAACCCATCTGGCCACAATTGTGTTTAATACCGAAACTCGACGCAAAGGCGATATTCAGACTAAAGTTTTGCCTTTACAGATGCGCTATATAAATGTACGATTACAGTGACCGTGTTCTGTTACCAGACAACAGGCGCAAAGTTGCGGTCAGGCCACATTAGTTTTTGTCGGCTGTAAAGTGAGACCTGGCCAGCGCAGAGCCCGGCTCGGCCCCTTAGACGATAAACAACGGAGTTATACGTTTATTCAACATAGGTACATAGGTAGGCATACATTGGAAGAGAAATACCTAAGATGATCATTAGGTGCATGATATGCGTCTGAGTGCGTTTGTGTGTGTGCCTGTGTGTGTTTGTTTGTAAGTGCGTGTGTGTATGTGGGTGACCCGTCAGAACGGCCCAGGACAAATCGGCCCCGACAAAACGGCCCCGACAAATGGGCCCCGACAAAACGGCCCAGACAAAACGGCCCCCGTCAAAATGGCCTCGACAAAACAGCCCCGTCAAATCGGCCCCGTCAAATCGGCCCCGTCATATCGGCCCCCGTCATATCGGCCCCAGTCATATCGGCCCCCGTCATATCGGCCCCAGTCAAATCGGCCCCAGTCATATCGGCCACATACAAAATATCCAATGTTCCAAGTACTGTTAAGCTTACACTGACAAACTATGTTGAAATGAGGACTCAGGCGACGGTTCAGCTGGACAATGGACTGCGGGGCCCATCGTCTAATGCTAACTGGTTGGCGTATTTAATTATTTAAATGCTTTCAATGACAACTATCATTAATCCAAACTTCTATTTACGCAACGAATTATTTTTCATAAATCCAACTTCCATTTTAACGCCAAAATTATTTTCAGCAATCCAACTTCCATTTTAAACTGACCACATAAAATAATTTGGCAACGTAAACTACGGTTTTACCAATCCGAGTTCTATTTACGCGAATAATTCTTTTCATCAATCCAACTTAAAAGTACTTAGGACATGGGATATTTTGTGATGGGCCGATGTGACTGGGGCCGATATGACTGGGGCCGGTTTGACGGGGGCCGATTTGACGGGGGCCGATTTGACGGGGCCGATATGACGGGGGTCGATATGACGGGGGCCGTTATGACGGGGGCCGAAATGACGGGGCTGTTTTGTCAAGGCCATTTTGACGAGGGCCGTTTTGTCGGGGCCGTTTTGTCGGGGCCCATTTGTCGGGGCCGTTTTGTCGGGGCCAATTTGTCCTGGGCCGTTCTGACGGGGTACCGTGTATGTGTGCGTGTCAGTATGTTTGTGCGTGTGTATACACTGTATAGGTGTGTGTTTATATATATATATATATATATATATATATATATATATATACATACATAATCACAGATTTATGTGGCGCCTCTGCAAGACACTCATCGGAGACGCCTGTGTGAGGAGCAGTGTGATTCTCCTTACAGATTTCATTTTAGTTATAGTTACAGTTATAGTTAATGGTTTCTTATTTTAGTTATAGTTATAGTTAGCATTATTTTTTAGTTATAATTATAGTTATAGTTATAGTTAATGGATTTTTATTTTAGTTAATTTTAGTTACTACTTTGTTACAATAATTAAGGCTATAAGCAAAATTGTGCGTATTAACAATTTGCTCAGAGATTTGAAAGCCTTTGAAGCATTTTATTTTCGTTAACGAACATTTTCGTTATCGTTATCGTTAACGGGAATCACACTGGTGAGGAGTGAGGAGTGAGTCATAAAGAAAGACGGTCCAGTGAACTTCTGGTACACGTTTTAAGACTTCCAAGACGAGACAAACAATGCGCTATTAGGTCGGATCTGGAGATCTATAGCCAGGACTCGAACTATCCAGGCGTCAGACCAACAGACATTGGACAGCAAGGTTTACGGATACTGGGAAACTGAGGACAGCTGGAGGCCGAGGCCATAGATGAGGTCGCTTTTTAAGGCAGCTAAATGACTTACTGGCTCCAAAGGTCTTATATACCTGGCTTCAGCAGAAACGAGAACATTTAAGATGTTCTGTTGCGATCGCGATAGTTGAACTCCACATTCGTTCACCAGTCTGTCTGCTTGTCTGTCTACCTGTCTGTATATCTATCTGTCTGTCTTGTGTACATGTCAATCCATCTCTGTCTGTCTGTCTACCTGTTTGTCTCTCTGTGTACCTGTCTGTCCATCTCTGTCTGACTGTATGTCCGTCTGTGTTTGTCTCATTGTCTGTCTGCGTCTCTGCCGTTATGTCTTTCTCTCTGGTTGCTGTCTTTCTCTGTTCTTATATTATCATGCCTTATACGATAGCATTAGTATTACGCTGTTAAATAAACGAGTGGTCAATATATATATATATATATATATATATACAATATATATGTGTGTTTGTGTGTGTGTGTGTTTGTATGTATGTGCTTGTGTGCGTGTTGGACCCTTCTGACCAGATGCCACAATGCAACGGGAGTCGACGGACAGGATGATCTTCAGCAGCTGTTGCTGGCCAATGCACAGGAAGATCTGATTCCCACGTTCTGACGTCCTTGACCTGACCTACTCTTTGGGCTGAGTGACCTGGCCTATTTTCAAACCCAGCTGTGTGAACTCTATTTCACGCCATAAGCAGATTGGGTCTTCTCGAGTGTAGCGATGTCGAGGAAAGTTCTCACGTGGCTAGTTGGGCTACACAAATAATCTACTTGAACCCTCAAATGAAGAATTCCATGTACTTGAGTGATAAGATACATATTTTATTTAGTCAATATTATATCAAGTTAGCAAATTAATTAGTTAGTACTTAATTAGGTAAGTAGTTAGTTCATGGTTTCTCATACAGGAACGCTGGGACACGTTCAAAGTATACGCTGCCGTTATTCTTTCTACATAGGCTACATGTAGTTCCAAGATAAGTTGTAAAGTTTTGAAGTCGTTAGCAATTACGACAACAGGAATTCAGACAGTTTCTGTTTTGACTCATTAGTTTATAAAAGACACAAAACATTCGTCTACAATATGACTACACTGACCATTAAAATGTCGGTGGGAAGTTCAGACGGCGAGGGAGAGGCCCGGTCACCAGACCTCAGGTAGGCCTACTGGTAGTGGCCCTAGTGAGGCACGGTGGCCGAACGGATAGGGCGCTGGGCCTGTAACGCGAAGAGTACGGGTTCTAATCTTCTAATCTCCACCCAGACGCTCGATGTGTAGGGACCTTGAGCAGGTCCATCACGCACAGGTAATTGCTCTGCGTCATCGATGCTCTGTTGTTTGGTCGTGTGTGCAATATTGAACATGGGAAGGAGGGCAGAACGGTTGTATTGTATTGTATTGTATCAAATACAGTTGTATTGCATTGTATTGTATTGTATTGCATCAAATACAGTTGTATTGCATTGTATTGCCGAAGCTAAGTAAATGAAGTCGCTGACGTTTCACACCAAAAGCTGCCTGCGGGGGTTAGCTTAAGGGATTGCCCAGTACTGAAACTAAGAGACATTCATAGCTGCCCTACAAGTATTATCTTGGACCTCGAAACAGAAGAGCAGTCCCTTTAGCTGGCCTGAGAGCAACAATGGGTATGAATTGCTAGCGACTTCATTTTCTTAGCCTCGGCATATTAGGACGGATGGCCTGTCCTCTCTCTCACCGTCTCATCTTCCCACGTATACAGTCTACGGTCAACTTACTCATTTATAGCTGAGTTGGCTGGGTGGGCGCAGGTGGAGTAGAAATCTCGAACCAAATTTCCTCCCTGGCGGGGATTGAACCCCCGGCCTCTCGGTTTACAGTCCAGCACGCTAACCACTATACCATCGGGCACTGTTCGCTAAATACGCACTCGTGTGCGAGAACAAGACAAATGGGCGCGATGACTGGTAGAACTCGTAAAGTTATTGCGCATCAACAACGTAGAGCACGTGGAGTATGTAAACTTCGTGGATATTAGGATTATGGTCTGCTGTGCTTAATCTTCGCAGATTCCAGAGTAGATATTATTGGGGCAGAATGTGTTTTCGTAAAACGGGCGAAGAATGATCGGCATGGTGACTGACAAAACACAAACAATTGTGCAGAAAATCTTCCGATGAAGATTGGGCGAGCGCAGGCAGGGCGGGCAAGAAGCAATGAAGGCCTCTTCAGCGAGGCCGTCTGTTCTTCGGCAACACAGATAATCGTATCACGTTATCGGTATATATGCATTGCACTACACGGAGACTGTTCTTAGAAGACACGCATGCATACGAACACGCATGCATGAAAAGAACATATACAGAGACAGAAGACAGAGACAGAGATAGACAGACAGACAAACAAACAGAGACAGACAGAGATAGATACATACACAGAGTCAAAGAAACAAAGAGAGACAGAGAGACAGAAACAGACAGACAGACAGACAGCCAGATACAGAGACAGAGAGAGAGACAGAGAGAGACAGAGAGAGAGAGAGAGACAGAGAGAGACAGAGAGAGAGACAGAGAGAGAGAGAGAGAGAGAGAGAGAGAGAGAGAGAGAGAGAGAGAGAGAGAGAGAGAGAGAGAGAGAGAGAGAGAGAGAGAGAAGTCGAAGAAATATAGCACGACATAGGGTTACACAGAGAGACACTACCAACCAAAGAAAGAGACAGAGGCAGGCAGACAGACATAAAGACGAAACAAGACAGAGTCAAAGCGAAAGAAACAGAACGAAGCACAGAGAACAGAGCCAGACAAAGAGAGAAAGAGCCAGAGGGAGTCAGAGACAGAAGGAGACATAGACAACCAGAGACAGCGAGAGAGGCAGAAAGATGAAGAAAGACAAACGATGCAGCGAAAGAGACTGTACTCAGAGGTAGACAAAGTCGCAATTATTTTTGCGGATTCTCTGTTAAAAGACGATAGAAATAATCTTTATCGACCGTTCTAGTGTCTACTTTTCAGTTAACTTAAGCATAAACTTTTCACTTGAGGCCGACCATGGCATGCATCAGCCTCTGTCATATCTAACCGGATCGGTTATCCTCCTCTAGACATCGACCCCTCTCATCTTAACAGCAGCAGCAGCAGCAGCAGCTAGGCAGCTGTACGGCGATGGGTAGGTTTAGCGGCAGCAGGCGGTAGCCGAGTTTAGCAGCTGGGCTGATGAAGATGCCCAAGCACCTAGCACTGCTAACAACTATGGTGGTACGTCAGACACTTCTGTCTCTGTCTCTGTCTGTCTGTCTGTCTGTCTCTGTCTGTGTGTGTCTCTCTCTGTCTGTCTCTCTGTCTGTCTGTCTCTATCTCTCTCTCTGTCTCTCTCTGTCTCTTTCTCTCTCTCTCTCTGTCTCTTTCTTTCTCTGTCTCTGTCTGTCTGTCTTTCTCTCTGTGTCTGTCTGTGTGCGTGTGTCTCTCTTTCTCTTTGCCTACTTCCCCTTAATTCTCTCACTTGTCTCTATCTCTCTCTATAATCTTCTCTTCTCTCTCTGTATCTCTGTCTCTCTGTCTCTCTCTATGTCTCGTACTTCCTCTAGCTGCTACTATTTCGCACCATCAACACCATATATCCTGGATGCAGCATGTTTGCTATGCCTTGCGGTTCGTCTATAGGGGAGTCTCAGTGTCTATCCTACAGACTGGTGCACACGCAGCTCTTACTTAGAGAGCGGGCACCGGGCTTCTATCTGCGCACCGCCTGCACAACACAGAGCCCCAGCAGCTGACTGGTGAAGCCTGCCTAACTTTTTCAGTGAGGCTTATCTACCAAGGAATTCGCCGACTAATGCTTCCACCGACCTCGGCCGCTGATGGGTGCTTACTAGCCGACGAACTGCTAGCTTCCTAGCTGCCTCCTTTCGACCAACCGGACTCCCTGGATAGGCCTACCGGACTATGTGGATAGGCCTCATCCGGGTCCCTCCAGGCCGACTCTTCTCTCAGCCGACGTGCAGACCGACACACCAACGAGCAGAGTGAACGTCAGGAGCCTACGCACATCTTCTGACGCTCCTCGTCCAAAAAGATAGACGGCTCTGAGGGGGAAAACTACGGTGGGTAAGTAAGAAAGCATACGGTCAGAAATCGTCAGCGTACACAGCGGGCAAAACGTCGCAGGTCGTTCATCAGCAGTCAACGACCGACCGACACGGTTACGGCATGAAATCGTTTCCCCGAAGGTACAATAGCCTCGGCCACCTGCGAAATCAAGGTCTGCAGCTGTTCCGGCGATGTGCGCAGTTACCTCTCCCTACGTGCGCTCCGTCTCCTGGTTTTGTATAGCATAGGTAGTCGACAGGTGTACGCATCGATGAGCAGACAGCTTTGACGTAATCAACCGTGACGTCAAGGTGTCTTCCGGAAAACCTCAAACCCAGTCTAGTTGAACACTTCGCTGGATCTTCTTCGTCAGTCTACCTGGTACGGATACTCGGATCGTAGCGAACAATAAAGAACTTTCTTTCTGACGCAAATATCGCTCTACGCAACAGAATCCATCTTTTGTTGGCTGATCAAAAAGATCTCGGTTCATCTTCTTGGCGGAAGAAGAATCATTGCGTTTACCCTCAACGGAAGTGGTTCAACCGGAAGTCTCTGTTGACGTCGCACATCGATGCGAAGTTCTATAGTGAAGAATTTGGACAGAAAATTTAGGAGATATAGCAATTCTGAAGTCTTTGTTTCGTTATAGGTATTTCAAAAGCACAAGTCACTTACGAGGAACATCTCATGTCATAGAGCTACTAGCAAAAACATCGACATTTCTGATTCTTTCCAAGTTCCAAGCAGCTTCCAAACGTGCGTGCGATCTGTTTTTACAAAGAACAAAAACTCGATTTAGGTTTCTTTGACTATTAATGAACAATAGGTTTTGCGTTGGAATCTAAGTGCGAAAATAAGAAGTTGCGTTGCAAGAGATTGCCTTGAGATTTCAAGTATCATCAGACTCTGAAAGAAAAGAAGATGCCGACTTCAACTGACAGCGAGAGTAGCAACTCGGACCAAGGAAGCGAGACGTCGGCGAACAGCAAAAGTCACGGCGAAGACAATGACAAAGTAAGTAAATATTTGTGCTAAATAAATAAACTGTTCTTTTGATCTGCTTATTGTTCGTTGTTATCTTCGTTACTGCGTTAATTAAAGTGTCAACGAGAACTAGCGAGAAGGTAAACTGTATAAAAACAAACCAGAAAAGAATAGGAAAACTAGGAATGCGCTAAAACATGACAAAGGCTTTGACGAAACAACGAGAGGGGCGGGCAATGAATCTGATATAATATTGTGACTTAAAAGAATGGAAAGTTTTTCTTATCACCCATCAGCACAAAATTCCTGGCGTCCGAAAATGGAGATGATAACGATGATGACGATGATGATGATGATGATGATGATGATGATGATGATGATGATGATGATGATGATGATGACGACGACGACGACGACGACGACGATGATGACGACGACGACGACGACGCTGATGATGATGATGATGATGATGATGATGATGATGATGATGATGATGATGATGATGATGATGATGATGATGATGATGATGATGATGATGATGATGATGATGATGATGATGATGATGATGATGATGATGATGATGATGATGATGATGATGATGATGATGATGATGATGATGATGATGATGATGATGATGATGATGATGATGATGATACAAACAAATGAATATAATTATTTCCTCTTACACTTGACTCGAGCAAAACAAATAAATAAATAAATAGAGATGACACCGAGAAAATCAAACAGACAAAAGTAAAAACGATAACAGGTGATAGAAACAAGATGAAAGAAAGAAAGAAAATAGAGTTAAACAAAGAACAATTATATCTCTTCCTCTCTTTAACTCTCGTGAAAGAGAGGAAGAGAGATAGCGAGACAGATAAACAGATAGACAATGTCTAGCAATCGGTCTGCTCGTCAGTCTCTCTGCCTGTCTATATGTTTGTAAGATAATGTGACAGACAAACAGACAGATAGACCGACATATTTAAACAAAGACAGAAAGACACACGAACTCACAGACAGTGCGATGCAATTACATGAGCAAACAAACGATGCATTTTCTACGCCTTTAAAACTTTTCTATTTTTAGTTAGTACTGTCAGCACCGGAACATTAAACACTTGTACGGCGAATTAGCTAACAATATCCGCCTGGTAATACATTTCCATAATATCTGTTTATTCACTGTTTATTACGAGGTAATAATTTGGTCTCATAATTATCTGGTGACTGTTATCATGTCTTACCGAGTGTGTTGTCTGTTCCGATGGGTGGCAAAGCAGAACACCAGACGCCTCTTCTGAATCGGGACCTTCATCGCAATTGTTCATTTTGTGTTGCGTTCTTTCTCGGTGTGATTCTCGTTACAGATTTTATTTTAGTTACAGCTACGGTCATAGTTTATCGTTTTTCATTTTAGTTATAGTTACAGTTATAGTTAATACACTCTAACCAATGTACATGTAGCTACGTGTGTTTAACCGTGGACCCCGGGTATAAGCGCGTAGCCCTTATATTCGCCCTTGTACCAAAGGTCCATGGCTTACCAAGAATCCTGTGAGATACGGTACCTGAGGAATTTGACGACCATGCTGTATAGACAATAGCACAACGAGGATATAAAGAGGCTTGGATTGAGCACGGAAAAACACCGGTGGACTTGACGAGCGGTATAGAAAAGAATGGAGATGATTCTTTGAATTTCTTTCCCATGCATCGCAGTCCAAACCCATTTGTTAGGCACGGCCATGTGGGAAACTGAAGTGTCAAAAACAATGTAATTTCTGGGCACATCGAAGGATGAGAAGCAGGGGCTCATTTGGGGGGGGTGGGGCTGATGTAAATTTAGAGACTTTACTGCTTTTCGGTTATCTTTCTTTCTCCTTGCTTGTATCTTTTATCCCATTTTCATCCTGTCCTTCACCTTCCAATCCTTCTTGACCAGGGTTCTCTATAGGAGCTTGCTCAAAAAATAACCCCTGAACAAACAATAATTTTAAATTACTAATTTCATTTCACTTTATCTTGTAACCGGTTGCGGCTTGTCAACCTGATTTGCATTAAACGAATATATATATACCAGAAGCTCCTCCGCCTCCTTCTCTCTCTGGTAAACTTGCAACCGGACTCGGGCCTCCATTTCATTACTCTGATACGACGCAGTGCTCGTGAATAAGCTGGTGCCCTAGGCTTCGCTTTTAAAAGTAGCACTTTCGAGATTACGATTGAGATAGCTGAATGTCTTATGTAGAGCTGCATGGAAAGAGTGACCCATAATGCTGGCGCACATGGAGTAGCTAAAGTGTTCAGTTGCTTGCTGGCCCTTCCTTTCTGTACAGCTGCATGTAAAAAGTGGCCCACAAATTTTAGGGCGTGGGGTCACTTGATGAACCAATTTCACAGTAGTGAGCCGTGGACTGTTACCCAATCTCCATGCAGAGCCTCCACGGTCTCCAGTAATCTATGAGGCCTACGGTGGGTATTGGTCTTCGTTCATTATTAGTTAATAGCGAGGTCTGCATTGGACTTGTTTTTGACTCGTACTAGGTTTCGGATGCTCTAAATGCCACGGTACCTATACCGTCCTGAAGGCAAATGGTAGAACGGATATCAAGTGTATAATACATCGGGTAGAAAATAGGTCCTATAATTAGACGTAACTTTAGAGCCCAAATTGAGCTTATGGAGCCGTTATATATAGGCAGTTTATATAATACATATGAACATATTATATATAAACTGTGATGATAGAATTATTATTGGAACAAATAGCAGCGAACGTTTTTAAGTGAACTTTTTATTACTGTCAGATGCTTTCTGCACTGCGATGGAACTTACATTGTATAGTCAGGCCTAAGGCCTATTGTTTTCTATGCACCGACTGTACGCTTTTAGTTAGGAGATTACGCGTCGAAATGCTATGCATTGTTAGTATTAATATCGTGGGAGTCCATTCTAAGTTTCGATTCACTTTTGGCATTGTCGTCATTAATAGCAGCTAGAGTCTTAATCGTGGAACACACCGGCTGATTGACATCAGGCGTATGGTCCACTTACTCCAGTACGCTTTCAGGGTACGCAGGGTGATCTGTGCCAATTGTTGAGAATTGACTTTATCTAGAGAAAGCGCAGACCGCTTACTTACACGCCTGCATTCACGAAATCAATTGGCTACAGAGAAAAGCAGATCGAGAGGGAGAGAGAGTGAGGTAGAGAGACAGACTAACAGACAAACAGACAGACAGACTCAGTTTGACAGATTCGGTTTATTTATCGGTCTCTCCATGTTTCTCTCTGTCTGTTTGTCTGTCTGTGTGTCGTTCTGTGTGTCTGTCTGACTGTGTGTCGTCTGTGTGTCTGTCTGTCTGTGTGTCTGTCTAGTCTGTCTGTGTGTCGTTCTGTGTGTCTGTCTGTCTGTCTGTGTGTCTGTCTAAATGTCTGTCTGTGTGTCATTCTGTGTGTCTGTCTGTGTGTCTGTGTGTCTGTCTGTGTGTCTGTCTAAATGTCTGTCTGTGTGTCATTCTGTGTGTCTGTCTGTGTGTCTGTGTGTCGTTCTGTGTGTCTGTCTGTCTGTCTGTCTGTGTGTCTGTCTAAATGTCTGTCTGTGTGTCATTCTGTGTGTCTGTCTGTGTGTCTGTGTGTCTGTCTGTCTGTGTGTCTGTCTGTGTGTCTGTCTGTGTCTGTCTGTGTGTCATTCTGTGTGTCTGTCTGTGTGTGTGTCTGTCTGTGTGTCTGTCTAAATGTATGTCTGTGTGTCGTTCTGTGTGTCTGTCTGTCTGTCTGTCTGTGTGTCTGTCTGTGTGTCTGTCTAAATGTCTGTCTGTGTGTCGTTCTGTGTATCTGTCGGTTTACGGATCCTGAGTGGCCGAGTGGGTTGGTGCCCGCTCGCTGCGCCGGCGCCCCGGGTTCGCTTCCCGGTCGGGTCGGATTATCAGAGATTAATTTCTCGGATCTTTACTGCGGGTGGCTCGGTCGCATTATAAACGTGGAGTACAACACAACACACAATACAACACATCACAATACAACTGGGGCGCGGTGGTTTAGGGGTATGTTCGGTGCCTTGCAGCTGGAGGGTTGCGGGTTCGAATCCACCTCAAAGTCGCCGCGTAGGGACCCTGGGCAAGTCCTTCACTCGCAATTGCTCATGCGCTTCGGCTTGAAACTCCGATTCAGCGTTCGCGCAGTAGTCGGGAGCGCCTCTGAATGGGAAATCTGGTTGGGGCGCTATAACAAGTGTTCAAATACAATACAATACAATACATACAATACGTCTGTATGACAGTTTTACAGACGTGCAGACATCTAGACCGACAGAATCTATAGAAGCCGAACAGACACGGACATAGATAGACACGGACACACTGACAGCAGACAGATGGACAGAGTTAAAGACAAAGACAAAGGCTTCTTGCAAAGCTTTCAGGTGATTAGAAGAAGGAGAAGAGTTCAAAGATATGTTGATTAGGGCGCATTACAGGAGAACCTTTAATTAACCTAATTCCGCACTTGACGGCTTCAATGAACGACCTCCATATCAGGAATTACATCCATTAATAACCCATTCAAAGCATAGATGTAGGACCGATACATAAAGATAACTATACACAGTTATCTGTCTATATACAATACATACATATTATACATACATACATACATACATACATACATACATACATATTATACATACATACATGCATACATATGCATTCATATACATACATACATACATACATACATACTACATACATACATACATTCATACATACACACATACATACATACATATGCATATACATACATACATACATACATACATACATACATACATACATACATACATACATACATACATACATACATACATACATACATACATACATACATACATACATACATACATACATACATATACATACATATATACATACACACAAAAATGGATGCATGGATACATGCATGCATTCATAGATATATGGAAAAATATATATATATAATTTATAATGTCTAACGTTCAACCGGATATATAATATTATATTATAAGTGGCTAGTACCACCTACATACACCACCACCACCACCACCACCACCACCACCACCACCACCACCATTGTTGCCAGAATACATCTGGCAATTTGTTAGATTCACGTGATATTTACCATTTCCTATAATTGTAGTCATTCAGTGCACAGAGCGAAACAGCGCGGAACATAATTGCTCAATTAGTCTACTACCATTGATTAATGACTTGTTCATTATGATTACGGCGCTATAAAAATCTTCAGATTGTTAAATTAAATCAGATCAAATATAAAGCGCCTTTTCAGATAAATGCCTCACGCGCATGCGTGGCCGTGGCTAAGCAAAGGAAATGACTTTCTTTCTGAGGTCTTTAGAGATTTAGTTCCTGTGCGGTCGCTAGAGGTTCCACGTTCAGTCATTGGCTTCCTTTTAACCACGTAAAACTGGATGTAATGTAAATATGATGATGATGATGTGTAGGTAAGAAGTAATGATGCTTTAACTATGCAATGAATTGGAAAAATTATGACGAGAGATTCTGCAGAAGCAGCCCCCAACAACAACAACTCTCACCCTCATCATCGTCATCGTCGTCGTCGTCGTCGTCATCATCATCATCATGGCTGCTTCTGCAGAATCTCATCAATTTGTAATTGCGCCATAAAAAATAAATAAATTGTTCCAGTTTCTTCGGATTCCTTAAACAAAACTCCTGTCATAAATGTTGTTATTATATCTTCTTCTTTTCCTACTCCTACTCAATCTTCTACATCTCCGGCTCCATCTCCTCCTCCTCCTCCTCCTCCTCCCACTTCTCCTCCTCCTCTCTTCCTCCTCCTCCTCTCCTCTCCTCCTTCCGGCATCTCTTCTCCTTATCTCCCAACTCCATCTCCTTCTTAGTTTCTGATCTTCCTCCTCCATCTCCTCCTTAGTCTTCTCCTCCTCCTCCTTCTCCTCCTCCTTCTCCACCTCCGTTCTCTTTAACCTACTCCTCTCCTCCTCCGGATCCTTATCCTTATCTTCCAACTCCATCTTCTTGTAAATCCTTCCTCCTCTTCCAACTCCCTCCTCCTTCCTGCTCCTGATCTTTCTCCTCCTCCTAGAGACCTACTCCTCCATCTTCTCGTCTTCCTCTTCCTGCTCCTCCTCCTCCTGTTCCTCCTCCTTCACTTCTTCCTCCTCTCCTTGTTGCATAGTTTCCCTTGGTACCTTGTGTGCTGGTCTTCTTTATTGTTGACCCCACATATAAACTTATAAACAACCAATAGACTTAATTGTTTTCACGCCTTAAAAGGCAGACACACCTCCGCTGCATCCATCCAGGTCATGCGAACACATAGTAGATCCTGATTGACACAGATGCACCATAGACTTATAATTAGTAATAGATCTTCAAGTCCTGTTGAGTCAGTCTATCAGACTTTAACTCTGTTAAACTTCTAATGTCCGTGTTCTTGCGTTTCTGTCTGTCTGAATATCGTTGCGTCTTTGTATGTCTGTCTCTCTGTCTGTCTGAGTTCGTAGTTGTATTTCATGCGCAACTACATCTGCGCCGTTCCTTTATCTGTAAAAGGTGTTTTCAAGTTTAATTCCAGCTCCCTTAGGCCACGGAACCCCCCCTTACTTAGGCCTACGATATGAATGAATGTTCTGCTTCTTTTCAAGTATCCTCGTCCGTCTAGTTGGAAGCCTTTCCGACGGCTCTCACAAGACCCTCTTCTTCTGCCCCTCTATATAACCCCATGGCAACCGGACCAGGACCTGCTTCTGCCTACCTTTGGACAATCCCTCTGACTCGACGCAGCTCTCGTGAATAAGCTGCTGGTGCACTGCGCTTGGCTTTCGAGTGGCGCTTTAGAAGTTTGCAGTTAACGATTACGATTACTTTGCAAATCCTGTAAACGCTTTGAACTACATTACTTCAAATGATACATGAAACGAAGGCGATAATAAGCCTAATGTGACGCAATGTAAGAGTTTCTAATGTCTTCTGTAAGTATCTCGCGATGGCGCTGTTTGCACGCCTTAAGCTGTTCATTAAGAACAACAAAGTTCCTCTGTGAGGAATGTGTTTATGTTTACTTTAGCAGTTTCTCAAGCTAACTCAGAAAAGCAGCCATGCTGTAGAAATGTTAGTGAGTTTAATTCTCTTAGCCTCGACTTGGGGGCTGGTACCAGACCTCTCCCTCGCTGTCTCATCTTCCCACTCGCATTGCTAAGTTCACTGATGGATGATAACGATAACAAAATGGAGCGAAAATAAAATCTTTAAACTAATTTCTGTCCAGACGGGGGATTTGAACACCCGACCGTACGATTCAGAGTCGAGCACGCTAACCACTTGACTATTGAGCACCAGAAAGAAACATAAAAGAGAAATAATAGACCTATTCAAGTAACTGGTTGGATTTCGCACACACACACATACCCACCCACCCAATCACACCCACACACCAACACGCACACACGCGTACTTTAATTGGTCCCTTTAACGATACCTTCGTAATTTTTCATAGAAATGATCCTACAAGAGGCGTGTTTTAGATACAATACAATTCAATGCATACACACGCACGTTTTACGATACCTTCGTAGAAGATTGGCGTGGTTTTCAACGCATAGTTTTACATTATTTTTGGTTAAATTTTTAATATTTTTCTTACCGTTCTGTTGCATGTCGTTGTTCTCTCTTATCTACAACGCCCTTCAAACCTCTCAATCCTCTTATTATATTCGCCAGCTATTCACGATACAACGCCCACGATACACTCGTTCATCATATCTTTTTCTAGCTGTGCCTGCAGAGGTTGCAGTCTCCTCCTCTCTCAACTTCTGCAATCGATCCTTAGACCCAGCTCTGCCCGCTTTTCGGTACGACCTCTCCCGAAAGGTCTCTGCCACTTCGTTCATCCTCTCTCACCTGTCAATCTCAACACTCTGCCGCTTGCCCTCTCTTCGCTATGGCACCTAACTAAAAGCCCAACATATACTGGTTTTTCAGCTGCTTGCAGCTCCCATGATCACCATCACCAGCAGTAACAACCGTAGACCATGCGATGTCCCTCTGGCTCGATCCCCGGATTCTAACTTGGCATCAAAATTGATCATCCCAAATGCTTTTCACTCCACGTTGAAGTCCCACCTCTTCAGAAATTCTTATCGTAATCCATCAAATCCTCCACTTTCCGAGCTTTCTTAATTGCCCTCGACGAAGCCCACCTTGGCAGATCTTCGCCATCTCACCTTTCGTTCTTTCTCTCTGTTTCTTTCTCTCTTCTCTTTCTCTGTTTGTCTGTCTGTCTGTCTGTCTGTCTCACTCATTCTCTGACCCTTGAAGGACTTTTTGTCTCTCTGTCTGTCTCTCTGTATCTCTCTCTATCTGTCTGTGTTTGTCACTGCCTGTCTCTGTCTGTCTGTCTCTCTCTCGCCAGCACGTCAGTTGGTCTCCATGACGCGGGTTTTGTGTGGCGTTGAGAAATTTAGATTGACATTAGGATGAGATTGTGCAAGAAGCCCCTCTAAGGAAAATAGTGACTATTTGGCAAATGGTTTAGTTTTTAACAAACATTTTATATTAGTACACATACATCCTTATTTGTACTGTATAATGTATATTGTATTTGTTTGGTAGCATGGAAGTATCATAGTTTAGGAAATATTTAACATTTTAACAAATTTACTCAGGAAGAACTTTTGCCTCTCATCTGGAGCAAAAGACCTCCATGTGGGCCTGTTACCGTAAGTGACTTTTCAGGGCAAATGGCACCCCAGGCAAAGCATACATTTGGCGCCCTCTGACCCCCACTCCACGGTCCACCAACTCAGCACAACCCAGTGAGGAACGGTTCAGGAACCATCCAGAACATTACGCCCAGCTGAGTTATTTATTATTTTATGATTTTTCGTTAGTATACCGTCAACCCTGGATAATTCGATTTTTGGGAATGGTAAAAAGTAAAAACAGTTCGAATTACCGAAAAATTCTAATTACCAAAGGAAGAAAAATTTATTTATTACAAAGATTTATTTGAAGTAATCATAAATCTTTTTTTACTTGTAGTGAAAAACAAAAACTGGTAAAACACATATAGGCTACTGGCTTTCCCTAGATTTTGGCGTCCCAGAGGAACAGCCTGCTTTGCCTGCGCCTAGGGCCGGCACTGAACATTTTGCCTCATCTCGCCCTACGTCAAGTTGCCTTAATGTAGCCACCATTTAAGTCCAGTGCTACCACTCCTTGGGATTTTTGGGGTCCACTTAGGATCTGGGGCTTTTGCATAACAATCTTGGGATTTCTTTCTGAGGTCTACAGACTAGTTTTGACCGAACTTCCCAACAGTGGTAGCAGGTTACCAAAAAACTCGCTCAGTGGGTTTGTCTGAAAGACGACTATTATTATTGTTGCTTGTAAACATTGTAATATGTTCATTCAATTATATGCTCCTGTTTTTTCTTTGCCAGTTCTTAGCTCGGCACTTTTGTGAATAATTGTGATTGTTAGAACGCATTTCATATTTCATCAAAACTTTTTACTTTTCAGTAACTTGGCATTTTTGGTGCACCTTTGTCCAATCTTGGGAATTTTTTGGAAGACCTTGGGATTTCTGAAAATGGAGAGTGTTTAGCACTGTTTAAGTCCATTTTATTTTGAAATTTCAGAACAAAGAAGATGCAACAGAGCGAGAGCCGAGTCTTCCCGATGACGAAGATGGTCACCTGATCTACAAGAAGAGTGACATCATCAACCGAAGATGTAACTACCGTTCTCATTTATACTGCGCATCAATATTTTGTTTCGGATTATAGCTGCAGACGTAACCTAACACTCTGTGAAAGTGACTAACAGAGGCTTACTGACGCCCTGCTTGCACAAAACAAGAAAAGTTGGAGACTAGGTTCTGGTAAAAAAATATTTAAGTCAGTCCAGAGTAAAGTGGTGCGAAGAAAAGGTTTGGACAAGGTCTATGGATAGGCTATAGGGCAGTTCAGAGACTGAATTAATGACAATTTTGACATCGATTTCACTTGTACGATATTGGCGTCATAAAAGTAACTAGATTATATTGATTGGATTGGATTGGATTGGATTGGATTGGATTGGATTGGATTGGATTGGATTGGATTGGATTGGATTATATTAGGCCTAGATTAGATTAGATTAGTTAGATTACAATAGACAGAATTGAATATAGGCTAGTAAAACAGTAGGCTACAGCAGAATATGATGGAGCAGTGTTGAGTAGAGAGAGAAAAAGGTCCAAATACTTTTAGCCGCACTTCATCTTTTCTCCATTTCAATGTCTTTAAAGGCCTTTAGTGTAAGTGGTGTAATCACTGATGAACCAGGACACCACAGTCTAGGCCTATCAGAATTCATGACTGCGATGTCATTTGTCTGTATGCCGGATATGTCGCTAAGTAGGCCTACGTGATGCTCTGTTAAGTTGTTAACCTGGACTTCTTCAGTTCAGCATTTATTCTCTGTAAAAATCTAAATTAAAAGTTGTTTGTATTGTCTAAACATTTTTAAATTGTATCAACATTGAGTGCATAAACATTTTCGCATAAACTCGACTCTGAACTATCTCATTCGTTTATCTTCTGTCAATATTCTACTCTCCTATCTCCCTCCTTTGTTGTCTTTCTCTCTCTGTTTCTCTCTGTGTGTCTCTATCTCTCTGTCTCTGTCTCTCTGTTTCTGTCTCTGTGTCCCTCTGTGTCTCTGTCTCTCTCTGTATCTCTTTTTCTCTTTCTGTCTCTGTCTGTCTCTCTCAGAGTCTCTCTCTTTCTTTTTATTTCTTTCTTTCTTCCTCTTTCTGTCTCTCTCTGTCTCTGTCTCTCCCTGTTTCTCTTCCTCTCTGTCTTTCTCTCGTTTATCTCGTACACAGAATCTTCTATTTATAGCGTTCGTGCACCTTCCTTCCATACAGAACCTTCTCCATTAAGCTCTGTTCACTGTTCAACCATACACTTGACTCTGGAGACACCCGTTTGTTGTGTACACACCCTATGACGTGTTGGGGATTCAGAAATAAACCAGTGGAAGGAGGAAGGACTCCTAAATATGTCTCGGCTTCAGGGCTCACAGGTGTATACAAGGCCTCTCTGTCCCTCTGTCTGCCCTTGTGGCTCTGTCTGCCTGTCTCTTTCTCTGTCCGTGTTTAGCTTTTGTCGAAGTGCTTCAAGTGCACTAAAATTTCCAAATGATTGGCTACGGAGATGAAAAAAGAATTCTTGCTTCTGTTGTGTTTGTAAATCACAAGATATGACTTCCTATTAATACCTGCCGCCTTTCCTATAAAATTATGTTCCACTTTTGAGTCTCTTTTTAGCAACGTCTTTTTGGTTGCCCTTGTGGCTCTGCGTCCCTATGTTAGTTCTGCCTATCGTAAGTCTGTCAATACGTACATCCAATTGTTTGTAAACGTGCTTATTATTTATACGCCTGCTTGACTATCTCCTTATATTATGGCTGTCTATTTTACCACGTCCTTGAATCTGTCTTGCCAATGTTACATGTATATGTCTCGGAAAGTTCCTGTATGTGTGTCCCTCTGTCTATCTGTCCGTCTCTCTGTCTGTACGTCTGTCTGTCTGTCCGTGTGCCTGTCTGTCCATCTGTTTGTATGTCTGTCTGTCTTCTGTCTGTCCGCGTATCTATCTGTCTGTCTGTCCTTCTGTCTGTCTGTACGTCCGTCTGTACGTCTGTCTGTTTGTCTGTCTGTCTGTCCGTGTGTCTGTCTGTCCTTCTGTCAGTCCATCTGTTTGTATGTCTTCTGTCTTATGTCTGTCCGCGCATCTATCTGTCTGTCTGTCCGTCCGTCTGTACGTCTGTCTGTCTCTCCGTCTGTCTGTCTGTCTATCTGTTTGTATGTCTCTGTCTTGTGTCTGTCCGTGTATCTAGCTGTCGGTTGAAACTTGAAAGATTAGAGAGTGACCAGGAGTCGAAGTGGGAAACAAGAGGTGCTGGTGTGGATATAAGAACCATTCCCATTCCCTCCTCCCCTCTCTCGCCCCCAGCCTCACCCCATCCCATCCCACTGCCCGTACTCTGGTAGTGCCAGTCCCAAGCGTAGATAAAGGAGGAGGGCGACGCCAACGGCCTTGGCAGCCATTTGATGTCGTAAACACTCTCGAAACAACTGCAAGACTGCACATGCCACGCTCTGCTGCAGTGATATAAATTATGCTCTTTTTCAATCGTATCCTATCGTATCCTATCCTATTCCTATTTGATCCCTATCCTATTGTATCCTATACTAACATAAAACAGTATTTACTATGGACTAATATAATGTTACAGAGTACAGCATAGACTATACTTTAGACTTTTTAGCATAGTCTAGTCTCTAATAATCTAGTGATTCTAGTCTGGTTTTCTTCAGTCCAGTTTAAACCAGTCCGGTTAAGTCCAGTCCATTCGCATCCATTGATATATAAATCAATCGAAACGATGGCATCCAACCAATACTAACGACTTCTATAACGCCTTAGATTTAGAGCATCGCTGTTTAAGGAGTTTAGAAAGGCGCTATATATAGACCTATGCTTTGTTGCATACATACGGGATTATACGTCCATGACCGTAATGTTCAACTCTGCTTTTGAGATCCGAGTTTATGGTCCTTTTACTCAAGGGTGCTCGATAGCGTAGTGGTTAGCGTGCTGGACTGTCAACCGAGACGTCGGGGGTTAAAATCCACCTGCACCTGCGCTCATAGCCAACTCAGCTATGATGAGTACTGTAACACTGACCGTACACTGTCTGTGGGAAGATGAGACGCGAGGGAGTAATCGTAATCGTAATCTCCAAACTTCTAAAGCACCACTCGAAAGCCAAGCGCAGGGCACCAGCTTATTCACGAGAGCTGAAGTGTACTGGAGACCCGCCATCATAAGCCGAGACTAAGAAAATGAAGTCGCCAACACTTCATTCCCATGTCTGCCCCAGGGCTTGCTTCAGGGACTGCTCATCTTCTTCTTCCTCCTCTTCCTCCTCTTCCTCCTCTTCCTCTTCTCCTCCTCCTCCTCCTCCTCTTCCTCTTCCTTCCTCTTCCTCTTCTTCTTCTTCTTCTTCTTCTTCTTCTTCTTCTTCTTCTTCTTCTTCTTCTTCTTCTTCTTCTTCTCCTCCTCCTCCTCCTCCTCTTCCTCTTCCTCTTCCTCTTCCTCTTCCTCTTCCTCTTCCTCTTCCTCTTCCTCTTCCTCTTCCTCTTCCTCTTCCTCTTCCTCTTCCTCTTCTTCCTCTTCCTCCTCTTCTCTCTTCCTCCTCCTCCTCCTCCTCCTCTTCCTCTTCCTCTTCCTCTTCCTCTTCCTCTCTTCTCCTCCTCCTCCTCCTCCTCCTCCTCGTCCTCTTCCTCTTCCTCTTCCTCTTCCTCTCTTCTCCTCTCCCTCCTCCTCCTCCTCCTCCTCCTCCTCTTCCTCTTCCTCTTCCTCTCTTCCTCTTCCTCTTCCTCTTCCTCTTCCTCTTCCTCTTCCTCTTCCTCTTCCTCTTCCTCTTCCTCTTCCTCTTCCTCTTCCTCTTCCTCTTCCTCTTCCTCTTCCTCTTCTTCTTCCTCTTCTTCCTCTTCCTCTTCCTCTTCCTCTTCCTTCTTCTTCTTCCTCTCCTCTTCCTCTTCCTCTTCCTCTTCCTCTTCCTCTTCCTCTTCCTCTTCCTCTTCCTCTTCCTCTTCCTCTTCCTCTTCCTCTTCTTCTCCTTCTTCTTCTAACTCGTCCTTAACTCATGATGGATAGATACACCTGGTGCACCTGTCGTTGCCTTATAGAGAGAGCCTCAGGTAGACGGATCTCGATGTCTTCCAGGTAGTGTAGAGAGAGTCTACCTGGCAGCGGTTGGTGTTGCTCGGTGCTCCTGTTGCGTTGCTGACTCGAGAGGCATTTATTATTTGTTCGATTGTTTTGACAGACGAGATTCTGAGAACGGTTGGAGAAGGAACGTTCGGAAAAGTGGCCGAATGCAGAGATAAAAGAAGGTAGGTGGAAAGAAGGTAGGTGGAAAGAAGGTAGGTGGAAAGAAGGTAGGTCGATGATCGACAGAACCAAACGACCTTTCACCTTTCAACAAAAACTGTCTTATCTATCCTTGTACCGTGTCTTCAAAACATCCTCCCAGCTAGGTCCTTCGTTTTTTTATGTACCTCTGTTTGTGTATCTCCGTCTGTCTGTCTCACTGTCTTCCTCTCTCTCCCTCTCTCCCTCCATAATTATTTCTGTCTCTGTCTGTCTGTATGTCTGTCTGTCTGCCTCTCTCTCTCTCTCTTTTTGTCCCTGTCTCTCTATGTCTGTCTCTATCTGTCTGTCTGTCTGTCTGTCTGTCTGTCTGTCTCTCTCTCTCTCTCTCTCTATATATATATATATATATACTTTCAAGTAACTCACATAAACTCTGCCAAATGTGCTTTGCTGCTTGTAAACGCTCTCTCTTCAACGCCTTTCTGTAGAAAATCAGTTTATATCACATTATGACATTATGACATTTTTAATCAGTTAAATGAGAGACATTGTGCTAATTACTTTATACAACACTGCATTACATAATAACATAATCTCTCTATATACTAAAATAGTGTGGCGTATGTAGGCTACTTTTCTCATGTTTACTGTGGTGTCTACATGTCGCTTCAATTTTAAATCGTATGGACGTATGTGTATTCTAATAATGATGATGGTGACGACGACGATGGTGATAGGTGGAACCGCGGTTGCCTCAGTCTCTAAGGTCCGACCTTTTCTCTATTTCTTTGACCAGTTCCGCCAGCGCCTGAAAACCTCTCTCTTTACCAGTGAAGATACTGGCCCGGGTCGAGAGCGCCTCTGATTTCAGTGGCGCTATATAAATACTCGATTACGATTACGATAATGATGATAATATTGACGATGGTGACGATGATTGCGATGATGATTGCGATGATGATATACTGAAGTATTTCGTTATCTGTATTTCTCGACTGTTCAGAAACGGAGAACGGATCGCACTGAAGATCATCAAGAACGTCGACAAGTACCGAGATTCAGCAAAACTCGAAATAAATGTTCTCCAGAAAATAAAGGAAGAGGATCCGAACGGAGAAAAGTAATTGTCTGTCTATCCATCTGTCTGTCTGTCTGTCTCTCTGCCTGCCTGTCTGTCTGTCTCTCTGCCTGCCTGCCTGTCTGTCTCTCTGCCTGCCTGTCTGTCTGTCTGTCAATTGGTTTCCGGCTACGGACCCAGTGTTAGCTAAACAGAATTGTCTGTCATGCAGTCTTTTCCGATTTGTTAAGCGCCCTGTAGGGGGTATACTTATATTATAACGTTTTTTAGTTTTCTATTTACCCGTGTCTGCATATCTGTATTGAATATCATCAACATACGCCAATACATTGTTTACAAAATACATGGCCTAAATGATGATAAGGCACTTATTAGGTTTCCACACAAATCTGCTAAGCAAAATCATTCAGAGAAGACTTCGATGATTTTGGACACGTGAAGAGAACGGCAGTTGACTGAATTCCACACAATGCACTACATGATGGATTCGAAGGAAAGAGAAACAAAGGCAGACCAAGACCAAGCTGGATACACAATGCGAATGAGGACGTAACAAGACTTGGACTAACACTAAGCTATGCACTGGACTTGACACTTACCCAGGAATATTAACATCATTTGTTTGTACCCATCGCAGCCAAATAGATGGCGTCAGGAATTGATGACGATGATGATCATACCCATTGTTTTGGTTAGGCTCTGCGTGCGTGCGGGGACCGCCAGCGGTGATGCTAAACGCATGCATAAGTAAGCTTATATGTATATGTACATACATATGCAAAATTATGCATACATCATTGTATTTACAATTTTACATCACATGTTTGCGTAACTTGTGCACATGTGGACATACATGTATGTTCAAGCCTACATATCCGCAGTCGATGTTGGCATGACATATAGTGTGTTAACGCGATCTCTTCTATGGGTTTCTTCGTGATGAAGCAGTGTGGCAAAACGCGTTGTCTTCTCAGATTTCACGTTAATTTATGTGAACCAGATGTGCATGCCCGCAACAAAGGAAGTCACGAGATTGACCCAACCGGCGATAAATCCTTCTAACAAGTCAGAGAAGAGCATATTTTAGACCAATCCAGAGAACTATAAAAGAACTGGAAATGCAGGATTTTCCTGGAGTTCTTTGAAAGCACCTTGATATGGAAGACTTGACTTCGTGGCTTCACTGATGCCAAACTTTTCTGCTGTGTTTTTCGTTTGGGAGAATTCTACTGAAGCAAGTTTACGTTAAAAGTAGACAGCTAAAAGGACAGACACACAGACACGAGGACAGACAGGCAGCAAAACAGACAGACAGACATAGACAGAGATGGGAAGTGGAAGTAGGCCGATTGTGTAGGTGTCTGAGATCGTATCATTGGGTTATTTATTAAGGTCAGAGGGTAAAGGTGGTCCTCCGCCTATTCTCAACTACTCAACACTTATTCATACAGATATGCCTTATTTTATATATAGTTAGACATATACATGTATATATATATATTAGAATTATAATATGTGTGTATATACGTCTGTATATGTATATGTATATATATATAGATATGTGTGTGTATGTGTGTGCATATATACGTGTGTGGGCGTGTTTGTTAGTGTGTGTATGTGTATGTGTGTTTGTGTGAGTGTGTGTGTGTGTGTGTGTGTGTGTGTGTGTGTGTGTGTGTGTGTGTGTGTGTGTGTGTGTGTGTGTGTGTGTGTGTGTGTGTGTGTATGAGTGTGTGTGTGTGTGTGCTGTAACTAGAGTACTATTTATAATAGTTATATTTTATATTATAAATGTAGCAGTAGGATATGTTTAGACCAGTTGTTGGTTAGCTGGCTGCTTAGTTTCATTCCATTTGCCGCTGCTGCCTCTATTGGAGGTGAGTGAGAAAACATTGATGTAAACCAACTCATGTGAGTCATGTTGTAGCTGCTGCTGCAGCTGAATTCTTGTCCATCCAACGGCAACAACCAGCCTGGGAGCTCAGGCACCATCATCATTATCATCAACATCAGCAGCAACAGCAGCAGCATCACTATCGCTATCATCATCATCATCATCATCATCATCATCATCATCATCATCATCATCATCATCATCATCATCATCATCATCATCATCAGTAGCATCGGCAGCAGCATGTCCAGCAAAGGCAGCTCATGCAGCTAAGAAGTAAACCCTTGTCCCTTAACCTAACTTGGGAGGGGCATCGATGGATATGAAGTGTTAGCCACTTCATCTTTCTCTGCATCGACATATAACGGTGGGTGGCCAGCACTCTCCCTCGCCGTCTGCTCTTCCAACCGACAATTTACAGCCAGTGTATATACCCATCCATTTTATAGCGGCATTCGCTAGGCTACATTGTAAGTGACTACAATGGCTTTACACAGGTGCGCCTAAAGTAGTGATTGGAAGACTAGTCTAGTGTTTTCTTGTCCAATGACCGTCTGCCAAGCATTCAACTAGCAGCTGCTTCTGCTCTCTCTCTCTCTCTCTCTCTCTCTCTCTCTCTCTCTCTCTCTCTCTCTCTCTCTCTCTCTCTCTCTCTCTCTCTCTCTCTCTCTCTCTCTCTCTCTCTCTCTCTCTCTCTCTCTCTCTCTCTCTCTCTCTCTCTCTCTCTCTCTCTCTCTCTCTCTCTCTCTCTCTCTCTTTCTCTGGCAAGCGGACTCGGACCTCCACTCGACAACCCCTTCTCAAGACCTTGGAAACCTCATTTACGCGAACAGAGTATAGTTTCCATAATCCTTAAAACTGAAAGCAGGGTGTCAAATGTGTGGGGCATAAACAGTACCCTTGTCTACCACAGACCTTTGTATCTTGTAGGCTTGTAGTCTTAGTGCGGTTTACAAGTCATTTTATGGTCCTGTAGTCTGGATAGAAGTTTTGAAAAGGATAATATTACAGATGCAAAAAATCTACTTAATGTTTATGCCAGATTTTTAAACTTCAGCTCATACGCGGCTGCTTATAATCTCACCGGTTGCACACATCATATGTTACTTGGCCTTGATATACATGTATAACTGCACATGTTATTGTATTGTATTGTATTTGTAAATTTATATAGCGCCACTCACAGTGCTACAAAATCAGAGGCGACAGTAAGTTGACATGTATGTATATCTGCACGTATATGCATGTATAAGTGTTATGTATGGATATTTGTTTACATGATTGCATATGATATTTTTGTGTAAATTGTAGTATGTGTGTATGTATGTGTGTGTTTATTTACGTATGTATATATGTATATCAAATCTATCTAATAGTAACTTCTATAGCGCCATTATCATGGTATGCCGAGGCTAAAGCATCAGATAAATGTGATTCTCTTGTAAACCAAAATGCGGTTAGCAATTGGTATAATAAAGGTTATAGGCTTACTTACTTACTTACTTACAAGCGATGCAATAGAAATCGTAGTCAAAGTCAGAATCCATTAGAGAGGCCAGTTGTGTTGTAGTGTAATGCAGTTTAATATACTGTAATACAGTGTATTGTAGTGTAAGGTGTAGTGCAGTGTAATGTAGTGTAATGCAGTGTAATTTGGTGTAATGTAGTTTAACGTGGTGTTCTTTGTCTAATGGCTGAGTTGTTGTTGTTGTCGATTCGAGGTTGACTTATCTGACATAGGAGATGCTGAGCTGTCTTTTGACGTTAAACAGCTGTTTTCTGTCTCTCTCTCTAAGTGTCTCTGCCTCTTTCTTTGCCTCTGTCTCTCTCTGACCCATTACGTCTCTCTGCCTTTCTATCTCCAAACATATCAGCTTGCAGAAATAAACCCATATCAGTCATTCACTGTGTGTCTGCTTTCGTCTCCTTCTTTGTCGCTGTCCATGGCTCTGTATCTTTCGCTGTCTCTATCTCTGTATGTCTGTCTGTCTGTGTCTCTCTGTGTCTGTGTTTGTGTCTCTGTCTCTGTGTCTCTCTGTCTTTCTCTCTGTGTCTCTCTGTCTCACGATGGGTTAGACGAGGTTCATATTTCTCGAGGTTCAGTCTCTCTCTGTCTGTCTCTGTCTGTCTGTCTGTCTGTCTCTCGATGTCTTTTGTCAGTCGTCCATCTCTCTTTCTCTGCCTTTGTCCCTTTGTCATGTGGATTCAGTTACTCAGCAAGTATATGACTCTTCTTTATTTCTGCCTCTCTCTTGCTCAAGCTCTGTCAATGTCTCTGTCTCTCTGTCTCTCTCCTCAGTCTTTCTGTCTGTCTGTCTGTCTGTCTATATGCGCCACTTTGTCATCCAGCTTTCTTCCTCAGTCTATTACTTATAGATACGACTAAGTATCACGTGTGGATTTGTGTTGAGGTCAGACGGTTTGTTCCTCTGTAGCTGGTTTTGATAAGCAGAAAAAATGGCGAATGAATAACAAATGCACCAAATCATAACACAACTATCCATGTTTATGGTCCCAGTGTCAAATGTACATCACACGCATACAAAACACACGCACACACGCACGCATACACACATACATACATACATACATACATACATACGTATGTACTATATACATACGTATATACATACGTATATGCATAGATATATATATATATATATGTACAAACATGCATGCATACATAAATACATACATACATACATACATATGTATTACATACATACGTACATACATACATACATTCATACGTACATACATACATACATACATATTATTATTATATATACATACATACATACATATTATACATACATACATACATACATGCACAGTTATTACATACATACATACAGACAATGATGAATGTTATTATTATTTTTATTATTTTTTTTACTAGAGGTATCAATATTATTATTATTATTATTATTATTATTATTATTATTATTATTATTATTATTATTATTATTATTATTATTATTATTATTATTATTATTATTATTATTGCATTTAATATCGCATGCAATACCAGTGAGGCTGAGTCAGAGGCGCGAGTCAGCTGTGGCAACTCTGAGTCTAGAAGGACTTGCTCGAGGTCCCAACACAGCAAGCGTCTCAGAGGAAGCTTTGTGTTCTCCGACGTTGAGCTGCAAACCGTTATAGAGCAAATGTTATAAGTACTATAGTAGTTTCAGTTTAACGACACTTTGTGATAACAAAGATCATTAGCGTCGCCCTCCTCCTTTAACCAAGACTTGATACTGGCACTTATAAGCACTACTAATGAGCGCATGAGGTTCTCCATGGACCTGAAGTTAACTAGAGCGTTGCTATTGTTGTTGTCTGTTGTTTAGTCTTTGCGTTCAGCTGCTCGACTGCTTCGACTACTACGGTCACATCTGCCTCTCGTTTACGATGCTTGGTCTCAGCGTCTACGACTTTCTCGTAAGTAGGCTACATCTGGCTCTTCTAAATGTTACAATGAATTAACGTCAATTGGAATCACAATGCCACAGAACGGCATAAAGTTCCATGCCATTGTATGGTATCGTTCTTTGACTTGTTGTGTAAGGCATGAAATGGTAGGCCTATACGATAGCCTATGTTTCGACATGTGCTGAACATGATGTCGTACGTTGTTATTATTTATAATATTCGACTAGCAATTTCTTTAGCACCGGTGTCTGATGCACCAGGTCTTAACCGATGGCGCACCAAAATGAAGCCATACTCAGGGCATCATACGGTGGCAGTTGGAGAAGATGGCGTGTGTCGTGTAATGCATGATGAGCGGCGTTTTATAGATGCGCAGATATGTATAAAGACTTGTGGTAAAACAATTCTATTCTTCGAAAGTTGTAATGACCGTATACGCGATAACTGATAGGCCTACAACAAAGTTTGTCGTTAAAAATAGGATAATGATAATGGCAATAATGATGATGGTGATGACGACGACTACGATGACGGTGATGATGATGATGATGATGATGATGATGATGACGATGACGACGACGATGATGATGATGACATGGTCTTGTTGTGTTTTGCTGTTCTACAGAAGGACAATTGTTATCAGCCTTACCCGATGGACCAAGTTAGACACATCGCCTACCAACTATGCAAAGCAGTCCGCTGTACGTATATAATTATGAACCTCGTCTAACCCATCGTTGTCACATATTATGCTTACAGCTGTGGCTTCCTTCGGCTTCGTTGTGGCGTTTGATTCGACTAATCTGCATAAGCTTACATGCTCCACAAACCACATGCAGACAATCTTCCAAATCTTGGCATTACAATCTAAATGCAATCGTTTTCTATAGCGATCATAATATGCGGCCTTGATCTTGCTTATTTTTCAATGAATTGATCGGGTGAGTTCCATAGCCACCGCTGCCCGTTTGAATGGGTGCCACGTCAGTCAAGGTACTTCAATCTGTAGACCCTATGCCTATTTATCCAGGTTTGCTACAATTCGTATAGCTTCTTTGAATCAGATAGCTTGGCATTATGGTATGGTATCTTACCTTCTGTGCATGTTCATACGTGCAATGCGCTCGTTTTCTATTAACATATCAATATTGATTGACATGCATGGGGTTCTTGGTTATAGTAGAACAGGTTCTGTCGGATGAGTTTCTGCGGATGATAGATATTCTGGTTTTCTCAAGTAGGCCTAGTTTATTTATTTGATATCAGTGCGGATCGGGACAGCAAGTAGCAAGGCCTTACATTGCATGACATTACAGACAGCAAGTAGCCTTACACTACTGGGAGTGGGAGTCACCGCACCGAAAGCAACGTCATATTATGCTAAAATAAGGGACCCATGTATATGACAATATGCCAAAACGAGCTTCGTACGATCTACATCATGGGACCATACGTACAGCGGTGGTATACATGACATATGAAGCTCACAGAAGAATGCTGTCACATGGGCATCATTGTGTATGTAAGCCCTATTTGTATGTGTATGTGTCTGCATGTGTGTGTATGTATTTGTATGTGTATGTGTTGTTCTGTTTGTAGTTCTGCACTCCAATCGTCTGACGCACACGGACCTAAAACCCGAGAACATCTTATTCGTCAACTCCGACTTCGAGGTCATTCAGACGCAAAAGACGGCAGGACGCAGCAAGAAGGCGAGTATTAGCAGTAGCAAAGGACACAAACAGACAAAGACATCGCCACACGGACAGACAGACAGACAGAATAATGTGTTTCAACTGCAGAGAATTAGATCTTTAAACTGAATGAAAACCAAACAAAACTTGAAAGAAAACCGTTGCCCTAAACTCTGTATTTCTTCAAACCAATCTCACAAGGTAGCGACCTTTTCAAAAGCACTTATTTAGAAATGAAAACTCGAAGCAGGTTGTCTAAGAAAAGGAAGAAAGAAAGCAAGTAAGCAAGAAATTGGGACGGAACAGCACGAACAATGATGACGATGACGGTGATGATGCGGTAAATAGCAGGACAGAAAATAGTACGAAAATAGTATGAGAAATAGTGGAAAGAAGGCCTAGTATGAAAAAAATATATAGTATTGAAAAGTATACGATATGATGACGACGATTACGATGATGTGGTGAATACAAACCAGATAAGCCTCTTTCGCCTCTGAGTAGGTCTCTTGAAGAGGCGCTATATAAATTCTCGGAATGAAAGCCTTACGTGAGGCTTCTTCTCCTCAGGCGTCGATCTGAAACTCTATAGCATAACCTGTGCATATTTTTACTCTCATATTTGACATTTGCTTACCAGTACTGATCTTCATTTGTTACCTACAATATCGTAACTTACATAGGCCTACTACTATGACTATGTGAATACGCTTGTACTTCTTCATCGACTGCAATAACTTTGATTTGATTTGAATTGTGGCGCAACAGAAGCAGGAGTACAGGAGAGTGCTGTGTACGGATATTCGTCTGATTGACTTCGGCTCGGCGACCTTCGACCAGGAGCACCACAGCTCCGTCGTATCAACGAGACACTACAGATCACCGGAAGTACTACTCGGTCTGTTCCAGTCACGAATCATAACAATCAACAATATCTACATTCATAAATGCATGCTCGTTCATTCGTTGCGTGGATTTATATAGCGCCACTTCAAGGTAGCCCTAGGGGCGCTCCCGACCCGGCCCAGGCTGAAAAAGGATAGTCTTAAGATGGCAATAAAGGGTAGGCTATCAATAAAAATCATGTATGTATGCCGGAATGTAAGGGAACATGTATGTATCGACACTTGATTTGGCGCCTTCGAGTTTCACACAAAGGGTCTTAGGTGGTGTATATTGTAATTTTAATTATTGATGATCACATATTTATATAATGCTTCATCAACACAAGCATATATATGTTGTATGAGCATGTACATGTAGGCTACATATATAAACATGTATAGAAATTATTGTTATATGCAAAACTTTTCCACCGATATCATATATCATTGCTGTTCAGAATAGGACTACTTTAGGCAAGAGGCAAACCAGGGTCCATCTGAGTTTGGAGCTTACGATGAAAGTTTCCTACTAAATTTGAAAAGTTTGAGAAGTCATACAAGAAAATCTCATAGTAATACTTATTTTCGACACAATTCCGTTTGAATGTTTTATCAGGAACCAACGTATGCTATATAAAGTGCTCAAGAATTACTTGTTCGTATTAGGTTCAGATTACTTGCTTGTTCAATGAACTGCCGATAAAAGACTTGTACTTCATATCAAGAATATTATTGTTGAATGTCGGTGAATATCACTGGGTATAGATTTCTTGTGTAGCCTATCCTGGAGCCATTTCTTATTTCTGTTTCCAGATATCGGTTGGTCCCAGCCCTGTGACGTTTGGAGTATCGGATGTATCATATTTGAACTCTACACCGGATACACTCTCTTTCAGGTATATCCGCTTATCATTTAGGCATAGATTTTATTTGCGCGATAGTGCAGTGGTTAGTGTGCTGGACTGTCAATCGAGAGGTCGGGGGTTCAAATACCCGCCAGGTCAGAAATTTGGTTCGAGATTTCTGTTCCACATGCACCCAAAGCCAACTCAGCTATGATGAGTATACGGACCGTAGGCCTACACTGCGGTAGGAAGAAGAGACGGTGACGGAGAGGACTGGTCACCCGCCCTCATATGCCGAGGCTAGGAAAGTGAAGTTTCCAAGACTTCATACCCATGGCTGCCCCTCAGGGTAGCTGAAGGGGTTGCTATTCTTCTTCTCCTTCTCTTGCTCCTTCTCCTCTTCCTCCTGCTCCTTTCCGCCTTCTCCTTCTCTTCTTCTTCGTCTTCCTCCTTCTCCCCCTCCTCCTCCTTCTCCTCCTCTTTTTAATATTAATTCTTAACTTTAGAATCGACATGAATATATTTACTGCGTGCTAACTAGACATTTGACTGACTTTCTTAACTGCTATTTTGTTTGTTGAAGACTCATGAAGATCGCGAGCATTTGGCAATGATGGAGCGAATTCTTGGATCGCTGCCCTATCGGATGACAAAGAAATCCAAGTGCGTATTTATAACACGCTACTATCTTTCTGCAACATATTGTAATCAGGCCATAAAATTGAGTGTGTTCTCAGGCACAAATTGTGCAGCTGACATTGTCGAGTGAGCCGTTGACTTGTCTGGAGTGTGCAGTGTGTATAGTATGAATTTTTAAAGAGATTTGCTCAACTAAATAAGATTTCATGCTATTGTCTGAAAGTTAACTTAACAGTTCAAATACAGTTTTACAGTATGAGAAAGAGTGCGCACTGCGCAGTTACCGTAATATTAAAGTAGGTCTATTTTAAGCACTGACTGTGATGTAAATCGCCGAAATTGTTTAGACACACAAAAATGCCGCGTCAGGTAAACCAGCTTACGGGTGTTTACTCAGCAACAATGACACTCGAGTTCCAGTCGAACTGTACGTGGGATTGCGGTTAAGCGTGTGCACATGATTTGTGATTGTTTTCAGTCGGCGTTGAAGGGTCGAGTAATCAGCTGGAGAAAAATTTATGAAGAAACTGAATCTTCAATAGGCGATAATCTAGACCAATGGCGTTTTGTTTTTCCATATTCAACGCATTTTTTGCTATGGTGGATTTTCACTAGGCCCTACCATAGCCACAAACTATTCAATGACTTAATAAGTATCGCCGGCATTGACACCGAAATTGACTCGGCAACTTAGCTGGTTCTGACGAATTCGAAGTAGGGCTACTGCCGGTAAATAAGCAGGTCCATTAGACTGTTTCTTTGATCTTGCCGCAGGGAACAATAAATAAAATGAAAGAGAAGCTAATTGCTAAATTTTCTCCGTTGTTTTCTGTTGGTCCTGTAGGACCGAGTATTTCTGGCATGGTCGACTCGACTGGGATTACCACAGCTTGGCTGGAAAATACGTTCGCGAAGTCTGCAAGCCCCTCTACGTAAGTACCAAATTGGACCGCAATACGATTGAAATTTGATCGTGCTTCTGGCAGTACCTCGATAAAGGGTAGGCCTAAACTTTGAAGCCAGATAAATTTGAACTACTTACAACGAGGAAGAGATATTATATGTCGGCTTACTGTAAAAACAAGGCTCAGCAAGAGAATTGCGAATAGTAGCCTAAGTAGGTCCACATATAACACCTGCGTAAACTGTGAACCCTCTGTACCTAGCCGTTCCAATTCAGTGGATTTTTCCTATCATAGGCCTAACCATAAAGGTCGGCATGATAGTTTAGTGGTTAGCGTACTGCACTGACAACCGAGAAGTGGGGAGTTCAAATCCCCGCCAAGGCAGAAACTTAAGTCGAGATTTCTGCTCCACCTGCCCTCTAGAGTCTAGCCAAGTTATCTGTAACAAGTACGCTGGCCGTACACTGTCGGTGGGAAGATGCAACGGTGAGGGAGAGGACTGGCCATCCGCCCTCATATGCCGAGGCTAAGAAAATAACATTGCTATTCATGCCGACTTCTCAGCCCGAACCTCCGTTTCTGATCTTGAACCTAGACTGACCTGACGCCGAAACTGACCTGACCCCGAAACTGACCTGACCCAACAACTTACATGCACGCACTGTATGGTTCTTGTGGATTTGAAGTTGGCCTCCCGCCGGCCAATAAGCCCGTTCTTCCTAACATAGCTTTTGTGTGGCATTGAGAAGCTTTGGAGTTCTACTTTAGGCCTACATACAATCGTAGACAATAAATAACATTAAAAATAGTAACTGTTTAGCGCAGCTTAGTGTAATGTAATTTAAAGTTTAACACAAGTTAACAGGTTAGGCCACATTGGATTATCTGCTTTGAGTTAATGTGTTCTTACGTAATACGGACAGTGCTTGGAACGCACGGGGCAGGCGCGAAAAACGGGTTCTATATAAAAGTCCACTTGTCAACTTAGGCTTAGGCCTGCACAGTGCACACTTAGGCCTAGGCCCTACAACTGTGCCGATATGTTTGCAGCGATACATCATGACGGACACAGAGGATCACAGACACCTGTTCGATCTGATCGAGAAGATGCTCGAATACGAGCCACTGCAGCGCATCGCCCTGACCGACGCCCTGCATCACCCCTTCTTCTCCAAGCTGACCCGCGAACAGAGACGCTCCTCCTCCTCTTCCTCGTCTTCCATGCCCTCGACCGCCAACAGCTTATCGGCCCCGAACCCCGTTGCCGACCGACAGGCCGTCATCGCCACTTAGGAGGGCCGCCTAGGCAATTAGTCACTCGTTAATCATCGCGCCACTATCATCGTCTCACTTGCGTCGACTGGATACTGGCGCTACATCAAAATCGAAGAAGGTCGGAGGAAGGGAGGGAAGGAGAAAACGCACCCCAGAATTATTTTAAAAATCTCCACATATCAAGGACATAGACTCTAGTAATAATTATAACGATAACAAACCATAAGGTTAAAAAAAGGAAATATCAGAATATGAAAATGAATAATTATCAAATAATAAAACTTAACCAAATTAAAAATCACGAGATAATAAAATAACAAAACAATTAAAGATAGCGACGTTTTCATGTCGACTAAGCTTGTAATAATGTAGGCCTACCAAACCCACACAGTGCACGTCAAACCCACAGCTTATAATTAATAGGCCTAAGTTCTTATAGGCCTACAATGAAACACAACATAAAATAACCAAGTACAACACATATAGGCTAATATTATGCACACCCTACCTTTAGGTTTGACTTTTCCTTCAATTAACACTCGTTAATGACTACACGGAGTTTTAAATTATTAAAAGTCTGCAGTATCAGGTTTAAGGGTAGGCATAATTATGGCGCGAGAGACTGCTTTGTTTAATATCGTCGAGCAATGGGTGAGAAAGAATTTGGCTTGTTCCGCTTGAATATCTATGAATCTACCTTTGCATTTTAAGGATTTTCAAGAAACAGATATAAATCAAAGACGCTTTTCGAACGCTTCTTTCTTAAGCTCCGACCATTTGGGGTCGGACATGGGAGTTTAATTTGATAAATTCTTCATTTTCAGTAATTGTTGAATAGGCCTAGAGGATCTTTGCGATTTTGTAAATTCTGGGCATTTCATCTGAATTTTGTCCAAACCAAATCGATCATGGATATTCAAGATACGGAATTTTGCACGATGATCGTCAGCCGCATTGTCCAAAACAGTGATATTCGAGTTAGTTTGCACTCGTTGCTTCATATTTAGTTCGATTGACTGCAAACAGAACTATTTTCTGGACAAATGCTAAGATAAATATGATTAATGTCCCATCAATAAAGAATGTGAGTTTCTTAACATTGTGTTGTTCTTCAGCTATTCTCAACACAACCGTCAACCAAGTTGAACCAACCGTTAAAGTCAATGAGATTATAAGCGCTAGACAGCGTATGACGTATATTTCCTTCAGGTCGCAGTGAAGTCACAATCGCTAAGCGACCTTGACCCCAAGCTAGGCATTCTAAATATAGATATCGATGTTTACTTGTGTGTAGCCTATCACAGCTGAAGTTGTACTATGAAATGAAGCTTGCATGACGTCAGCCAGCGCTCATTACCATAATTGGTGACGTACGTGTCCACGCAATACACGTCGATGATGACGTCGATTACTCGATTATGACGTCAGTCAACGCTCATTTTTGGCTAGCTTAAGGGCCAAGGCCGTTTTAAATCGGCAGCCTCAACATAGATGGTAGATGCTTGCTCTAGTGAATATTTATACATCTCTATGGTTAAAGTTCCCGTCTCCTCGTGTATTATCCTTGGACAACCCCTCTGCTTTGACGTAGCGCTCATGAATAAGATGGTGCCCATCGCTTGGCATTTAAGTAGAACTTAAGAAATGTTAAAGGTTAGGCCTACGATTGTTCTACAGTGTAATTTTATATCATCCACATCCAGTGTTTAATCTAGACGTCTCTGGGGGGTAAAGTTCCCCCTCCCAGGATCGAGTTCCCCCCCAGAAAAATTAAAGAGATGAAATTTTTGCCTGAAGAAAAATTAAAGACATGTAATTTTGTAGAATATTGTCTTGGAAAATTCTCGATACTACCCCCTCGAAAATTCTTCTTGGAAAAGTCTTGTTACTAACCCCCTCAAATATTGTTGGAAAATTGTTGTTACTACCCCTCGAAAATCCTTGGAAAACGCTCGTTACTACCCCCCTCGAAAACTTGTGGAAAAAGTTTTGAACTCTTGTTCTTGGTAACACTCGTCACTACCCCCCCGGTCGTCAACTTTTATAATAAGCTGGATACCCCCAGAACCCTCAATTTCCCCCCGACAGCAAGGGGACTAGATTAAACACTGATCCACATCTCATATTCATACTGTTTGTGGCATTGCATTCATTATAATATATTTGCGCAAAGTAATACATCTAATTAAACAGATAAAATTAATTAATTAATTAGGGGCCGTCCATAAATGACGTCACGCATCTAGGGGGAGGGGGTCAGAAATTTGTGACGATGTGTGACATGGGGTGGGGTCTGAGAAGTGTGACGTCACACCAGGTCTATGTTATAAAATTTAACAATTAACAATTTTATTTTATTAATAACAGCACTAATTTTGAGGATTACATTTTCATTAATTTTTTAATTATTTTAATGTATACGGGCACCAATATTAATAATTGTCTAATTATTTCAATATTTGGTCACCGTTAGATTTTAAAATATTCATGCTTTCCCTATTTTGTTCCATGAAGGAGCATTTTGCTTCGCCATGGAAATTTGGTTTTAGGGGGTCAGAGCTTTGTGACGTCATTTTCAGACGGGGGTGTTACTTTTTGTGACGAAGTGTGACGAGGGGGAGGGGGGTTAAAAATCGGCCAAAATTGCGTGACGTCATTTATGGACGGCCCCTTATAGAAGCTAAGTTAACACACTCTAATGTTAAACGCTTAGCCTGCCGAAAAATTCACTACCATGAAACAATAGTAAAGCGATTGCCCTCGCAACCCATAAACATCGCTCTGGTAAACTCCAAACTTCTAAAGTGCTACTTGAAAACCCAGCTTGTTGACGAGCGCTGCGTCAAGTCAGAGGTTTTCCAAAGGGTAGTCAAAAGGCTCAAAGCTGGTTGTGATGTTCAGGTCGAAGTAAAAACTGGTTAGATGACCATCCCAAAAAACAACTCTGCCTCAATTTATCAGACTGTTTATTGTACAATTCTCTTATAAAAATATGAGTGATTCCTAACATTTGCGTGAAATAGTTACATGAGCTAAAGTGAAATAGAAAAAACTGCAGCGTAAACATGCATATTCCTTTAAGCAGCTGAAAAGACTTTCTTTAAGCAGCTAGAGCTAGTCGTCGACTTTCCACAAAAGCAAATCTATTATCATCCAGCCACACATCACAATGGCTACTCTGATTTTAAATAACAAATAGTCAACTGATAATAAAAGTTACAAAAAACTGACTATTCATAAGCAGTTATCTAAGTAATAGTCACTAAAAAGTGACTCCAAATTATTCTAAATAATAAACCATTCCTTCTACAGTCATTACACTTATTATAATTATTAAACTATATGATATAATTACACAGTAATAATTATATAATATTATAATAATTAATATATTATAACTTATTTCAGCATAAATTAAAGTAGGGTAAAGTAACATTTCAATGCGTAATATAAAGCAAGGCCATGTAAAGCAGCATAAACAGGTATGATAGGCCAATAGACTTGAACAGAGCACCTGTTGATCTTTGCAAGAATCATGACAAATATCTGATTATATGGACTTTGTCAAAGTGCAAAACAATACTCAATCAATCAATCAATACTGTCCCATCATAAACAAAAAATACAGAACACATCAGAATCCAAAGTTACTTCCAACAGTCCTCCAGCACCCGACTTCAATGGGGAAGTCTCATAAACATTCCAAGCATCACAAAGCCATAAATCTTTAAAACAAAAGCAGGTGAAATCATCAACACTCAAAACACAATGGAGTGAAACATTCTGTGACTAACCGGTTAGTGTTATATCGTCGTGCAGACAGAATAAAAAAACCACAACACGTTCAGCGTCATGTGCAAAGAAAGTCATCAAGTCTTCAGGCATTTGAGACATGGTTATTGACATTGGTTAGCGCATTGTACGGTGGAGAGTACACGTTCGAGCCTCCTCCTCTGAGATGGTTACCGTGTATGAACCTTGAGCAAGTCCTTCATTCACATTTGCTCAGCACCATCAATTGCTTGGAAACCAGTTTAATAAATTCATAACAATAATAACAATACTAATAATTTGTTGTCAATGAAGATCCTCAGAAACTTCACCTTACATCTTAGTTTAGCCTAGTTAAATCTATTCGCTTTCCTCACAAGGCTTGTACTGCTACCTTAGGGGGCCCTACTTAGCAGGGTCATAAGTCCTTTCAGGGTCCCCTGTGTGACTCTTCTTTTTATTTCATGTAGTGCTACTGTTCTTGGTTGGTTACCAAATAAAATGATTTAATTTGATTTACATCTCCTCAAGAAACACCGGTATCATCATATCTGTTCTTAATGCCCAAGGTACTGACCAATGGTCTCTGCAATTGAAACCAATGGTGTCAGATGAAATACAGGGGACAAGTCCAGCTGCAGTTTATTATAGAATTCTGCTTTTTGGAAAGGTAGATTTAAGTCATAATCTAAAGTTGACCAAACAATACTCAAAAACAATTGATTAATAACTGAATAATAAATCACGTTTGGGGCAGAAATCAAACAAGGATAACATAACAAGAAACATCCTTGCCCTGAGAACTTTTGAAGACCTGGCAAGCAAGTGTATTAGATCAGGCCAACAGTAAATCGTTGTCAAAGGAGATATGCCGTAATCAGCCATAAAACTCGGACAAGCGCTACGTTTCGGAACCAGACGACTTGAAGTAAACCCACGTATAAATGCGTGAAGACTACATGCACCTTTCCTTGGCACCTGACATTTTATCAGCCGTGTATCTGAAGGACAAAAGAAGGTCAAAGCAAAACTGTCAACCTTCCAACTCCAGTTCCTCGAGAAAGGCGTCGATGACTGCCAGCTTTTGATCGGCCTCGTACATGTCGCTGAACGTCTGAACGTAGTTGGTGATGTGAAAGCGGATGTCGTCGATTATGCCGATCGAGTCCGTTTCCTGTCTGTCCTGAACATTCTTTGCATCTGCCTGAACCAGTTCGGCAAAGTCCGGTGAACAAACCATCTGAAATTAACGAGAACACAGAATCACTGATATCATGTGCTTCACATCCTATATTGTCAAGAAAATGTGCAGTTTAGTTGACGGTGATCCTCACCAATTCAAACAAGTGAATTTTAAGGTTGTTTCAAAATGTACGCTAAGTCGAGTCAAGCGCAATATGTGCATTATAAAGTGGAATATAGTTGCTCCAAGTCATGATTTTAACAGCACCTACAATCATCACCGCACGGCAGCCGCCATGTGGTTGGCAACTACCAAAAACGACGAGACCATAAGTTCCACACGCATCTCCAGTAAGTCTTCATAATGGGACTATAAAGATTCCAGCAACACATCTGTTGACAATATTGTGGATGTAGTCTTGTCAGGCACTATAATTCAAATATGCAGACTTTGCATCACCAGCTTCCAAATGAACCCACCATTCTTCGAACATCACTACACCCGGTGTCCAACAGGCTGCCACACATGCTAGTTTCAATCTGGCTACTTAGCGTGGATTTACTTAATTTTAGGGAGCCATTGGCCTTGATTCTTCCAGTTGATGACATACTTGGTTGAAATCGATGTTGGCTGCCACTAACATTTATGTAACATCTTGAGTTATGACACAGAGAATTGATTGAATAAACGAGTATACATACCCATCATTTGGCCAAGATTATATAAAACAACAAGAAACTCAGTCCTACTGCTACACATTCACTACCAATTTACAATAGGAACCCCTTGGCCTCTCCTTGCCCCTTTTCTGTAAGTGCTTGACAAACAATTCTGTATGCTTGTGATTTTGTGTCGTTATGTCCAGAGCACTTCCAAGTAGTCTCTCTTGAACAGGCGCAGAACAAATTTCTTGAAATTAGAGTTATAATTACTTAATAAATGAAGGCATAATATGAAAGCCAACCTGATCCAAATGATTTGACATGAATTCTGCGCACTGGTTCTCTAGGCGTGACAGACTGAAGAGTCGCGCGGTTCTTAAAATGTCGACGACGTTCTGCACGTCGAGGCGTTGGCCGATGACGCTCGCACACTGTCGCTTTAGGCCAACCAAGAGATAGAGATCGGCCACCATCAGCACGTCATAGATATTCTGCTCCGTTAGCTACAGTGACATCAAACACGATATAACGTAACCAAAACATTCACATTTTGCTTTTTAAATGTCTGAACTAAATGACTACCTCTGTAAGAATGTTTTTCATTGTATTGTATTGTACTTTCGTTTATTTATAACTAGCTGTCATAACGCAGTTAGTAACAACAATGCATGATTATATCAGTGTAAAACATGAATTTCTATAAGACTACAAGAAAAATTTCGAGTCGCTTAAAGATCTTAGTAAATGAAACATTTTGCAATCCAACTTTTGGAGAATAAACTTTTACTTTGAATTTATTACCATTACTCTTAGTGTACCATAACACTTTAACTTATTTGAACACAAAATTTCACCCATTCATTAATTTTTTTTAATTTACAGGTCAATCATGTAGGTTTACTGGTCTGGTTAGTTACATTAGATGGAATGCACATCTCGAACACCTCTGTTCGTGCCGAATTTGCATACCAATGGTTTACGTTAGTGATCTAAATCTTGGGCCATCACGGTCCACACACTGGAACCTAGAAGGGATGGCATCCATTCAAACGGGCAGCAGTGGTGAAGGACCTCACCTGATCATTTCATTGAGAAAAAAGCAGGGCCTTAACCATATGGCTGCTATATTAGGTAAATGTATACATTTACATTACCAAGTTGTTGTTTTTACCTCACAAGAATCCTGATAGATGTAGTAAACGACTTGAATGAACACAGAAGGTGAGATGCTGTGGAGCGGAACAACCGGTAGACTACACTCATCTTCCATCCACATCTCACCAAAATGATCATTTAACAAGACACGAAAGTAATCACTGCGACCAACAAAAAATGCCTGAAAATGAAGAAAAACAAAGAAAATTTACATCTAAAGAGTAGACTGACTGTACTCTCAGTCTCTGCCCGTCTGTCTCAGTCTCTGTCAACTGGTTTTCCCTGTCAATCTCGATCTCTGAGAAAGATTAAATATTATCACAGTGTCAAATACACATCTTACCCCTCTCTCTGTCTCTGTAATAGAACTCTGTCGCTCTCTCTCTCTCTCTCTCTCTCTCTCTCTCTCTCTCTCTCTCTCTCTCTCTCTCTCTCTCTCTCTCTCTCTCTCTCTCTCTTTCTCTCTGTCTCTGTCTCTCTCTTTGAATTAATTCACCAGATTAACATAGTCCCCATCACACTGTAGTATTGTCATGTGAAATCTTAAACACTTTTTAAAGTGTCTTTATAGACAGTGAATAAAGTGCATGATACTCTGGTGGTTAGTGTGCTGGACAGTCAACTAAGAGGTTGGGGGTTCAAATCCCCATCAGGGCAGAAAGATGTATAGAAAGTTTTGCCTCAATTGTGCCCCTAGAAAACTCGGCTAGGAAATGAGCACAATGAAGTTACATTGTCGGTAGGGAAGATCAGGTGGCGGGGAAGAGGACTGGCCACCCATTCCTCAGATGCCCAGGTTAAGAAAATGAAGTTGCTAAAACTGCAGCCATGGACACCTCTCAAGGTTAGCTGAATGAGTTGCTCTTCATCTTCTTCTTACCAGACAGTGTAACATTTAAGTAACAGCTCTGACCTTGTGGCAATGAAATTCATGACCTTCCACCGCAAAGATAACATCCGGAAACGTATGAACAGATTCTGGTGGAAAAGGCAACTCCACTCCAACCTGCAATTTAAACCAACAAATGTAGTGATGCATAATTCCTCCTGATATGAACACGGTCAGTGAAAATAGTGATCGTATATTACCAGAATGATCATTCGGCCTTCACTAAATTTGCAATACAGCAAAGAATTGAGCTAACTGAAAAAGAAGCCGTAGACCAGCACAACAATATGGGAAGCTTTTGCTGTTAGGTCAGAAGCACTGCTGGGGAGTTCCACTCTTCAAGGAGTGTCTTCACAACAAATGTCTCATTGCATTGCATGTGCGATGGGACAGAGTGTTCGATTGGTTAGAGCGCTTGCCTTGTAATGCAGAGAGTACAGGTTCAAGCCTCCTTTGAGACGGTTACTGTCCAAGGACCTCGAGCAAGTTCTTCACTAACAATCAATTGCCAGTGCTTTTTTTCGGCCGGAGCGGTCCGGAACGGCGTTCCGGGACCTTTTTGCAGCTATTAAAAATAATTTAGTTTATTTAAATATTTAATAAAAAAATTATTTAAAATTACTTACGTACTTTAATTTAATTTTAGTGCTTTCATCTTTTATTGATATTGATATATATCAACTTGAAATATTAGCATAAAATATGCCCCTATAATTGTTCTCAATTTTGTTAGTTCTGGAACCTTTTCTTCTAGAAAAAAAGCACTGACAATTGCTCATTACCATCGATTGATGCTTGGTCATTAGATAGTGGCGCTTAACGAGTCCATTATTACCATTATTATTATTAATATAATAATAAAAATAATAATAATAATAAATAATAATAATAATAAAATAATAATAATAATGTTGCACTGCATTCAATTTGCAAGTTTCAAGTTTCATCAGATATGTTATAGTGGAAAGTTTATACCACCTTTAAAATGTTTGTGGTTAATTTGTTCAAATACTCTTTCAAACTCTGAGCACCCCTGCATCTTGACCAGCCACCCAGAGCAAACTACACACACACCTGATTGCATAATTCGATTGGCATAGCTTCTGTGGCAAGAATTCCAAAATCTTCGTTCAGGTCGTCGTTGTTTTTCTCAGGTTCAAGGCTCATCATTGTAACGTTGACACCCGGTTTTGTCGATTCTGCTCATAATCAGATCAGATAAAGACAAAATTTCAGAACATGAGAACTGTATTCTTAATCAGCGCATTTGACTGTTTTGTTGCTTCATACATGACATCATAAACTGTTCAGTTACTGCAATTTCTATCAGCCTGAAAGCCATTAAATGAGCTATTGGTACAGCCTCCTATAGTGCTTATATAACTAAATGTCCCTCACACATAGACATAGACGAGGGGTAGTCGTTCCAGAATACACCACTTTTATAATTTCTAAGACCCTTTGGGATGAAGTACCTCAGGGCAATAAAAGAAATTTAAAAAGAAACAACAATAATAATGACAATAAATAATAATAATAATAAAAGTCATCATACAATTGAGTCTATATATTTTAAGCTTCTATATCTGCTGAATTGAGTCAGTGTATAACCGAGTCTATAGATGTCCAGTATCCAAAACACAGTCAGGTCAGTGCATAACTGATTCAACCTTTCATTCACAAAACTCCAATGACAACTAATTAGAATATTTAAATGGATTGTATGGATAAAAAGGCAAAATTCTTCAAATGTGTGTCTGGGTAATGGTCCTTTGAACAAAACTTATTCACAACATTACAGACCGAAGGACAGGATGTGTTTCAGTTTTTCCTCGAGTTGATGTTCAAGTTTCGTTAGCTGACAGCGTTTGGCGAGGCAGATGACATCCTCTGCCTGACCAACTGCAATTTCAAGATGACCTGACAACATAAACAAAGCCAAGATAAAACCACTTCATGATTCAGCTATTTATATAGCGCCTTTACAGAACCTCTAATTAACACTGCAATTAACAATTCATATGATGTGTCATGCTAACTATTAGAAAAACATCCTTTCCTGTTGGATTTCATACTATTTACCTGTTAAGTGTGCTTTAGCCAAAAAATGCTACAAGCCAATAAAATTACTGTTTGTGGAAGACAATGAGAAATCGATCTTACTTTATTTAAAGTCACCCAGACTTACTTTATGAAAGTCAGAACTACTCATAAAGTGCACACACAATCGACTTTAGACAAAAAATCTTCATTAAAAGAAATAAGTAATTGCCATGAATTCATAATCTGAATCTTCTGATGAAGCTATGGAAGCACTCATTTGTAGCGCACTAGTCTTGACGAATTAACATTAGTCCTCAGACCTCATTCAGGGTATGATGGATATTTACACAATCTACCCTTAGTGTATCTCAGTAGCTAATGCTAAAATCCCATTTTTCAAGTGAAGTTGAGGTAGACATGCACTAACCAGTGTAAAGAAATTGTAGAACAGCCCTGAAAGCTGTTGTTGTTACCTGAAATCAATCAGAAGCAAGCCTTTTTCAGAGCTTTCATTAAAGCTTCAAGCTCATGCACACACATCAATATTGTGTTTCCCTGACCTGGCACAAAATAAATGATTGCCTTTATATTACATCAGCTACTGCCTCCCATGAAAACTGTTTCATACTCACTATGCCCCAGAACCCACAATAGAATTATACCTAAGGCAAACTCTCTATCTCGTAAAACATTTGTCACACGGATGCTTTATATTTAATTTTTTCTTCTATTTGATGAACTATGTACACCAAAATGCGGTAAGCAGTTGGTTTTTTCAATAAAGGATAGACTTACTTACTTTTTACTTACTTTATGCTTCCACAGGTCCTTTGTTCGTTTCTTATAAAGAAATGTGTACTGGTTTCTTACTGGTATTATGTGATGTATGCACATAATTATGCATCTTACCATCTTACCTTTTTCATGTTGCTTATCCATGATAGGCTGCTTCTCAGTCTTACCTCAGCAGACTGATCCCTTGGATATTGACCTTGTTACAGCTAGGTTTTTGTGTGCCATTGGCTGATGCCTTGTGCATTAGTCGCTGGCTTGATAGATGTTACTAATTAAAATATCAAAACATCCATAAGGCACCCATTAAGAGTGCCTCTTCCCCCCCCCTGTTGGTTGTACTTCAAACACAGTGCCATTATGCTGACAACAAGACCTGTCCAAATGGGTTTCATGGTGGGATACAATTCAAGCTGTGGACGAGGCGGGTTACGATACACAAACATGCTTTCATTCACAAGTTCTGGATCATATCTGAACTTTCAAAAACAACAAAAATTTCTGAATTCTGATCACAACAGATTTAGTCACCCTTCGGAAGTGCTTAAAGGCACTATATAAATAACCCACTACAAACTAAAGGGTACTTCATAATCTGTTTCAAAAAGGATATACAACAAACAACATAAGTGACTCCAAGCAGTTAAAAGACTAAGAGAACCAGTTTTAAGACTAGCCTTCCAACATCCTGAAGGAAATGAGACTTGACCCACCATTTTGCTGGTAATCATAACCTCAGCTCTGTCCTTCCATTTCGTCTTCAGCAGCTCAGAGAAGTACTCAGAACGCGCGGCCAGTATGCATCGGTGGGCAGCAAAGCGTTCTCTGTGCACAACGAACTCAATGTCCTCGTAGCAGCCACGTCTTTCAAGCAACCTTCAAAAAAACTTTATCAACTGAACTCACAGTTCTGATTCTTCCAACAGTTACTTTCACATACCGTCATGTAAATGGCAACCTTCATAAGCATCCGAAATTATCATTTTTTTTACTCATAGCAAATCCGAAACCCCTTAAATGTTTGACTTCAAAATTTATAATGGTAATTATCCTAGGAAATTTGCCACTTTAGAACTTGGGAAGAAATCAGGGTACTTGTGGAACTGACATCCAAATTGTGCATATTAGCACATTCGTTAGTTACTCTTTCAATATACATATCAGACCTCTCAATAATGGGAGTTTTTGTTTGCCAGAGCTTCTAGACAACCCTCAGTTTTTGAGTGGTGCCCTAACAGTACTGATGTAATATATTCATTTGTAATTACATTGAAGTCATATAGGCTAGCGCAGAGAGCGCCTCTGAGTAGATACCTTGAAGGGGCAATATATAAATGTTCAATTACATTACATTGCATTGCATTACATTAGAAGTGTTGGTACTACAATTACTACTGGGAAAGCAAAGATACCGAGTTTGAGATACCTTCTAAGAAATTCGAAATAGAGATCTCGACGAATGGTTGAGGATGTGACAGCCTTGTAGTTCCTGAGAAGACTTCGAATTTCATTGCTAAGAGCACCATAGAGGCACCTTTCTCCATCAAATGTATTTGCTTCACATTTGGCACCTACCAATGTGAATAAATCACAACACGAAACGTAGAAATTTCTACTCAAAAACTGCTTAACTAGAAATTAGCCAATGAACTTTTAGAAAATTATACAAAATTCAAATTAATACAAGGTATGGTAAGCGTTTTTGTGAGGTACTAATAAGGACCATTTTACCAGTAAGTGTATTGAAAATTAAATAACTACTCCAAAGTTGCACTAAGCACAAAGAACAATTAAATGTTGAAAATCTGTGGCATCTTTGCACACTTTTACAATGTGCAAGTGTACTGGAGAGAGGACATGCCATCTACATGCTGATAAAATCTGTTGATAAGCATAATGTAAACTGTGTGATGTTAATTCATACCATTTTCCAGCATATACTGAACAAGGTCCTCATGTCCACAGAGGCAGGCATAATACCTGTAATAAAAACAATATAGCATGCTTTTCTAATTTTAAAAGGTTCTAATTAAACAGCTACACATCTGATGTTGCTTCATTACTGAGTGGCATTGTTTGAATAGGCAGAAGCAGTGGCACACTAACAACTTCTGACACCCCTGAATAGGGAATGCAAACCCGAGTCTTTTTTCGAAACCTGGGTTTCGGGTTTGACCGCCGTGAAACCCGGGTAACCCGGTAACCCGGGTTTGGACGGGTTAACAAATTTTACATGATAAATATTATTACTGCACTATTTCTTGCGTAAGAACAACGTCGTCGTATGCAGCTACAAGTCCAACGTTCTCCAAAAGTCAAGAATTTTGCATTAAAAGGAAACTTTAGGATAATCGCGATTTTTGTTATATAAGCAGTGTTTTTCAATGAACTGTTCCGGGACTGAACAATTCCAGAACATTTATGGAAGACATTGCAAGGGTTACGAAGGCCTAAACCTGAGCCTCTAATTTTATAGCATCTTCAATACCAATAAATACTGAAAACGCTGAAATTAAATTAAATTAGGGTAACTAAATAAATTTTTATTAAAAAGTAAGTAAATAAAATAATTTTTGCAGCTTGAAAAAATTCACGGAATGCCGTCATTCTGTCTGAAAGAAACATTGCATAGGCCTATAAAAATAATTGTCAAATGCCAGCTTAATCGTCTACATCTCAGCTTTAGGCCATTCCAGTGCCTGCCCATTTGCTTTCAGAAGATAATTTAGTCATCGTTACTCTGCAACCCAATTTGGCAGAGCCAGAACTTACTAAAGTAGATGCTGTGTTGGAGACATATCGCTGCCTGTGATTGTGCTTGGACTAAGAGGCCTACCGTCATTGGCTTCGTCAGAACGACAAGGGTCACCAACGTCCTTGTGTTTCAGCAGGTTTATCCTATGCTTGGACCCGAGATGAATAGCCTATGCTTATTTCTTGTTGCACCGCTGGCAATTGTTGCTGCGAGTTACATAGGCCTAACTGACATTGAGCCGTCTGGCCCTCAGAATCGTGAACGAAATGATCCCAAAACCACCCTTTACATTTTGCTGATTTAGACATTGTTTGCATTTGTGTCTGAAATCACTAAATTCAAATATAAACAGTTTACTGCTATTATTTACGAATTCGAAGCTACGACGCCGACGTGTCAAAACACTCAACATTAGTCACTGGTCGTGTGAAATGGGAAGCCACACTCATACGAAGTCACCAATAAAGATATGGAACGAGCCGATAAATAAGTAGTTAGAAGTTGTATTACGTAAACCTGTTATCAACCACTATTATCGTTATATTTCCATTACTCTGCATTTGTGAGTTTCACACCGTGAAGGACGGTGAAAGTTACGATTTTCAAACCCGTCAACCCGGGTTTCAATCGCGTTCAAACCCGGGTTTCGGGTTTGGAAAAAGCTGGTAACGGGTTACAACCCGGGTTTGCATTCCCTACCCCTGAAGGGTTACTCTTCATGCTTATACTATGCATGTATAAGGCTCTCAGCAGGCCTCTTATGCAGAGTTTACAGTCATCAGGAAGTTATGAACTTTTGCAGATGAATAAAGCACTTGAGGACATGATCAGTGAAGAAAATAATAATAACTCAATCATTCAGGAAACCAATTAAAGCACCTCTTCAAGACTCTTCTCAAAAGTACTTCCAGCCCATTCTCAGACTTTTTTGAAGTATTGATTATGGGCACAGGTAAAAAAATACACTGAAAACCCCTTACAATGCACAGCATTATAAATCAAATTCTGACATAACATTGTTGAATACATGGATAGTAAGTCTAATTTATCCTTAAAATGTGACTTCATTATAATGCATTCTCGATGTAAAGTGGGATCAATATGGCTTCTAAAGGAATTATCAGGAGGTTCGAGAGGCAAAGGCTGATAAAGCTATTTATAACATACAAACAATACAGTACAACTACATTTGACATTTCCCTGTTCTCATAGTTCAGAAGTGCACATGCGCGACCATACGACAGAATATCCATCGATGGTGCTGAGCAATAATGCATGAAGAACTTGCTCGAGGCCCTGATACATTTACCACCTCAGTGGACGTTTGAACAATTTAATGTCTGTGTTACAGGCTGAGCACTCGTTTGTTACACTTTACCTGTTTACCTGTAGTGGTTAATTTCACTTACAATGGGGTGCTGTCCCATCGATCTCGTACATTCAGCTCCACTTCTTTCTGCTCGACTAAGTACCTGAAACATATTTTGGAGTAAACTTGAACCTGAAGTTTACAATCCTTTGGCAATAAAATAAATTCATAGTTAACAACTGTCAACTGTGTTTACATGAATCTGTGTATTTTCACGGCATGATTCTGGCAGCCTTTGCTAGAAACCGGCAAAGAAGTCGTATTACGCTGTAATACAATTCAACTGTTTCTGGGTTATTTTTCTGAAGTTTTACAGAAAATACAAAATTGTGCTGCACAAGCTGCACTCTCACATACATACAATCCAATTATTTGTCTAACACTATTAAAACTTACAACTAAGCCGCATTTTAGCTTTAGCTATTAAATATTGATTCAGTGTCTATGCATTATCTGACTGTCTCGAGTCATCTTTTTGGGCACTGAAGAAATGCAGAGTTAACCATTTAAATTATGACTACAGGTTACGATATTATTTTTTACCAAAATAATTAAATAAATCTAATAATAATAAATTTCTTTTATAATTATTACTAATATTATCCTTATTATCAGTATCATTATGCATTAATTTTATTACGCACCATTATTTAATTAGCAAGCACCTGTTGATGTTGCAAAATACGAGAGCGCATTGGATAACACGCTGGCATGGAAATCGAGAGGTTCCGAAATTCGAGCCCCGTAGGGCGGATATGCCACGTAGGCTATTAGCCAGCTTATTGCAGGCTGTCTGTTCTAGTAGTTAAGATTTAAATTGCATAACATAGCCAATGTACAGCGCAGTGCGTTTGTCAGGCGCTTCAATAAAAAAAGATTATTAGGTTATTATTATTACAAATTACAAAAGTACTCTATTTCCGAGTGACCCTGGACGATTGCATTTCAATGGCATTCACGATTTCAAGCAGCTAGAAGCATACTTTTACTAACTTACACTCAGTTGATGCATTGTGCATTAGACACCAGCGCAATAGAAGTTGCCAATTACACTCGGCACGTACTCGAAGAAAACACTGGACCCAATTTAACTACGTCACATCCCTGGAACTAACGAAACTTCGTTCTTATTCGGTCGTCGTTAATAACATCACTGATACTCACTGAACTCGTGCAATATCGCCTTTACGACAAGCAAAAAACAATTCAGCATACGGTCGTTCCATCTGGGATTTGCACTGAAATCGACCAAATATTTATTTGTATATTTACAAAAATATTTAAGAAAACAGAAATCAGCTGCTTCCGGTGGGTCGCTTATATCACATCCAACCAAAACGTAAACAGTAGGTTTAACTAAAATTGGGAATTAATCGTACCTCTAATTTCCGGATCAGTCTTGGCCCTCTTGGGATCAGTTAATAGAGGACCTGGTATAAATCGGAATTTATATTGTAGATTTTTTTCTGTAAACTTCGGCCAGATTTAACGCCAGGTATTCGCAAGAGATAAAACTGAGTTTTTCGAAGAGGCCTAATTATATCGGAAACTTAGGAAACTTTGCTAGAGCGATAGCAATGGTCAGTGATAATGAGATTTCGGGTTCGATCCCGTATACAGTGCCGGCGCTAGGGCCCCCCGAACCCCCCGGTCGGGGGGGGCCTCCAGTTTGTTAGGGCCTCCAAATTTAGCTGATCATTAAGCCTATTTGTGACGTGGGGCCTTCAGTTTGTTAGGGGCCTTCACATTTAGCTGATCATTAAGCCTATTTGTGAGTTGGGGGGCCTTCAGTTTGTTAGGGGCCTCCAAATTTAACTGATCGTTAAGCCTATTTGTGAGTTGGGGGCCTTCAGTTTGTTAGGGGCCTCCAAATTTAACTGATCATTAAGCCTATTTGTGACGTGGGGCCTTCAGTTTGTTAGGGGCCTCCAAATTTAGCTGATCATTACGCCTATTTGTGACCGTTTGTTTCTGAAACCCAAGCACCGGATTATATATCTAAGCAAAATAGACAATTGATACGCTGCAACGTGAACTAGAACTAGAAGACTTTCTACAGAGGTATCTTGAACCTGGATTTAAATCTGCTATTACAAGTGCATAGGAAATTGCAGAAGAAATGGAGGTAAGCACCACTTTCCCTGAAATGAGAAACCGACGCAGAAAAGCTCAATTTGACTACGAATGTGCAGATGAAATGAATAGACTTAGGCTACACCCGGGCAGCTTAAGACAGATTTCTTCTACACACTTCTGGATCAGGCGCTGGTTTCAGTTCAGTCACGGTTCCAGCAGATCAAGGATTGGAACAGCATTTTTGGATTTCTGTGTCGTTATGACACACTCGTTAAAATACACGACACCAATCAACTGCAAAAACATTGTCTGTACCTCTTTGAGAAGATGGGAGATGGAAATGAACTTCTAATGGAGATTTCACGTTTTGTTGCAGTCTTTCGTCGAGACAATCAGGCTGATTGTCTCGACGAAAGACTGCAACAAAACAGCTAACAACAGCACGAGACTTTCTACAGTACATTCATGACTTTTATCCCAATCTGTCAATTGCACTGAGGATTGTTCTGACCACCCCAGTAACAGTGGCCAGTGCTGAGAGCAGTTTCAGCACACTGAAGCTAAGTAATACAGTTAATCGTTCCACCATGCTCAGCAGCAGGTTATCATCCCTGGCAATGATCTCAATTGAAATTGAAACTGCCCGAAAGCTGAACTATGACGAGCTATTGGAACGATTCGCAGAAAAGAAGGCGAGACGAAAACAGTTTCCCTGAGACATGAGCTCCAGTACGTATCGATGCAAAGTAGGCCTATTGATGCCTACAGCCGTACATGTACTTTGTTGATTTAGTTGTTTCTGTTGTTGGTGAAAGAGCTGGATTTAAAGAGACAGACTGGACGTTCTATCAATCCCGTTTGCAGTGTATTTTTCGTAGTTATTGGGAGGGGGCCTCAAGTAAGGCTTGGGGGGGCCTCCAGTACCCTAGCGCCGGCACTGCCCGTATACGTGCCCTGGAAAAGTTCTTTGCTCATTATTATGTTCCTCTGTCACTCCCTGTCAGCAAGCAGTACTATGGTAGGAATAATAATTAGCCTATAATGTGGGCTTTTCTGCCAGCATGCCGCCAAGAAGCATAAATTATCTAGGCTACATTACCTTATGGGACCAGTAGCCTATAGGCTACAGAGAGCCCTTACCGTCTAATGCCCATGTTAGCCGGGTCAAATTTGTATTACTACGCCGTGCAGTGCATGCGCAGTGACCAGCTGTGATCACGTGCAGAATAAGTAAATCCAATAATAGGTCTATATATCTAATATTTTTTTATTATTTCTATCGCAAACAATTAATAATAATTATAGGCCTATTGTGACGCAGTACAATCGCGCGATAATCTTAGAACATTTTTAACTTTGACACACATTTAGGGGCCCTATATTAGACCTTGAAGATCTTTAATTAAGCTTACACCAGTGGCATGTATAGGCCCGGGGGCCTACAACTGTAAATTATTAGTATAAAGTCGTAACAGATGGGTCAAAAGCTCGGAGCGAAGTTAAGAGACATCAAAACATACAACGTATTAGTTCTGGGTCTTGATAACAGTGGAAAGTCATCAATCGTTAACTGCATGAAGACGAACAATGAGACAAGACAACTCGGAAGCAATCGTATAGCGGGAAAAATTTCCATTACACCAACGATAGGCTTTCGGCTGGAGAGAGTAAGAGTGCATTCGGCCGAGATGACTCTGATCGACATGTCCGGTCAAGGTCGGTACCGTAATCTTTGGGAGTATTACTACAAAGAATGTGATGCTATTGTTTTCGTAGTGGACAGTTCCGACAGAAACCGATTGTCAGTCGCCCACGAGGAGAAAGCTCTTATGCTGCTTCATCCCAATGTCGTTAACAGAATTATTCCGATTTTGTATTTTTCCAACAAGATGGACCGGCCGGAAGCGTTGAACTGTGACGCGCTGTCGCAGGTTTTAGGCCTAAACACGCAAGAACAGTCTGGGAAGAAGCCGTGCAAGGTCTTCTGCAGTAACGCCATAACCGGAACGGGAGTAGCCGCTGGATTCGAGTGGTTAGCTGAACAGCTAGCCATTGCACATCCAGACCGATGACAACATGTTTGACACTGCCAATGACAATTAGGCTAAAGAAACCAAAATCTCTTCATTGATCTGTTCAATGTTGCTTTCCGATAATACGCGTGTATCCGTCAACGGACTGAACTATAGACCTAGGACTAATTAATTAGGCCTATAAGTATAATATCCTGATTGCACCTCGACTATTATAATTATCGTTGCTTATTTGAATCACTTAATTAATTGCAGTGGAACAGTTCAGACGACAGAAATGAGATCTTTATAAATAGGCCTACCTAACAAATGCTAAAAATCACTTAATTAGCCTATATACCAATTAGCCTAATGTCTGCGAAGAAGCGTTTTTTTGTCTGTTCTTAGTTATGTAGCCTACTACTAGTCTAGCGCTACAAGAAACTACGCGAATGATCGCATGAAATTACTGAGTGATAGGCCACAACGTTAACCAGCCTATTAATAATAAGCTCTATTAATAGAGATCACTGCATGCATTATTATAATTAGAACAACCTCATAATATTATATAACAGGATGAATTATTTATTTTGAGCATGTGACACTCGGTCAGTTGATCCTCGGTTAGTCATATAGACGCACGATTCTTGCGCGTGCACGGTTAGGCTACTCATAGACATGGTTGGAATCACAGACGTTTGGGGGCTTTAAGTTCAAGCCCTGAACATAGGCCTATAGTGAGTGTGGTAGGCTAGCCCGAGCCTAAAGTAGACCCGGGGGCTTAAGTCATTGGGGGGCTTCAGCTTTAGGGCGGGCGGCGGCCCAGTATGGGAATTGTAAAAATAACGGGGGTTAGACCTTGATTTATTTGCAGTTTGGGTGTAAAATGTAGGCCTATAGACTTTACTACGGGAGCCTAAGAAAGAACAGCTAGGGGTTGAACCCCCAAACCCCCGGCAATTCTCACCCCAACGCTATAGTTAGCCTACCTCCCTGTCCATTTCACTTAGGCTAATCTTCACTTAATTAGGTCCATTATTGCCGATTGCTTGCCTTTGCGGTTTTCGTGAAAGTGCATGTGACTTGTTAATCACACAGCTAGGCCCCCTATTAAGTTCTAATTCGTGGTCCAGAAACGCTGTCGGCTTATTTATTTTTTCCTTCCCTACAAATTGCTCTCTGCATGACCTCTTCTATTTTAATAATAGAATGTTAACTCGTTTGATTGTTACTTGACGGGTTCAATAAAAATCATGGTTATGCCTATGGTTATACATGTACTGCTGGCTTATGATTCAAGTGTTACTCACTGTTATCCGACCCTGTCAGCATCCACACATGAAGGCCACCGATATTCCCATATAGGACCCGTATAGGCTGATTGTTTCCATAATAATATTATGGGTCCCATCTAGGCCTAATGCCCATCGAAGTAGGCTATAGGCTACATTGGCAGGTGCACGCAGCTGTTTGCCACACTTCCAAAAATTAATCCTTCGAAATCGGAAGAAATTGGGATTTCCGTGCCATTTACACGTTTTCGCAGCCTGCCCCATCTCTTAAAATTCTCTAATTCCATGCGAGACGATAATTATTATTAACGGAGAACAAAAGGTGCCATACAAAGGCGGCCTGCAAGTAGTCCGACGTCACCAGAGGCTGCTCTCAATTAGTCATAGCCTGTTTGGTGTGTGTCTTAGTCTTGTGCGGATGGAATTGTACCGTTCTTCCGTTTATAAGTCATCACTTTAAACCGGAACGGTTTTGTGTACTAATAATTCCGTTTAGTAGCTATTTAACTGTGTTCGTGATATTAATATATCGAAGCAAGGTTCATTTTGCTAAGGCAGCTTACGTAAGTAGAATAAACTACGTAGCCACAGTTGCGTTTTGGATGTACGCATAATACTCGTCCTCTTTCTTTGATCTATCTCAGTAATAAACATGTTTACTAAACAGTTTTTAAGTAGACTGTGGCAATGAATTGGTTCGTGCCAAGGGTGGAATAATATGCGAAGTTTGCGTTAAAACCGATTTGACCGACGGTGCTGACGAAGTCCCAGTCGAAGCCTTCGCCATTTTGTGCATTGTATCGTAAGGTATTTTTCATCGTTACACGCCCACACGCGGCATGTGATGACATTGAGAGCATTTTATATAGCCCAAGCAATGTAATGTAACAACTGGAATCTATTCCCCGTGTGTCAGACAACTTTATGGCAGACTGAGAATTCGCTTGGCTGCAGCAGTGGAAGGCTGAACCAGTACACTTGGCTCGCCCCACCGTCATAGGCGTAGCTACATAAGGCACAGTAGGCAGACCTCCTCTTGCTGGGTTTATATACTGGAACTTCTATTGACCAATGACCCCAGACAAATTTGCCAATGGTCTGTGAAGTTGCTTCCTCTTGAATTTAAGTCTGGCTAAGCATATGCCCACCGTGAAAACTAATTCACAGTAACAGACTTTGGGAGGTTTAGTTGCTGCCTATAATTGACCAGGAAGAGAACATGCTTTTGTCCAACGCCTTTCTTTCTAAAAAGTAAGTGAGTAAGCATATCCTGGGAAAAACCAACTCCAACCGTTGAAAGGGTTAAAGGCTAAGAAGTCTGGTACAGTTACAGGGAGGGACATTCCTGGACACTTCTGAGGATGAGGCCTGATTTTTTTTTACACATTTCACTTATGTTCCTAGGTATGAAATGTAATGTAACACGTTGTTTAGTATGTAATTCATGCAGCATTGGAAGAATATTTGTATTACACTGTTGATCTCTCTTTTGATTCGATTAATGCATGGATTTTGTTTTGCTTCAGATTATGGTGAACGCAAATACTGAAGTGCTTAAGGAACCTCGTGGTTTCATTAAATTCCTGGAAATAGTGAGTGTGTTCTTTACGCTTGTGCTTATAAAAACTGTTTGTGCCATTTTCATTTGCACTATTAGCAAGTCTACGGCTCGTGTGTGTGTGTGTTTGTGGTTGTGTGTGTGTATGTAGTCAACTGTTTAAGTACTGCTAAATTATTCCAGTTTACCTGCTCTGTTTTATTAATTCATAGCATTTCAATGTGATACGATGTCAAAGTGGTTAACACTGACCAATGCAACAGGGTGCGGGCCGAATCCCCGAAACCCGAATCCCTGAAAGGAATTTCGATCCCCGAAATTGATTTTCTAAGTCTGACCAGTAGTGTCCTAAAAAATGAAGTGGGGGAATGCCTGGATATTGAAGTAAGCCCATCTTGCAAGAATTTTGCAAAAAAAGTGGGGGAACGGCGTTCCCCCTCCACTACACCACTGAGTCCGACTCGAATGAATATAATTAATAAATAAACATTTGAATAGGCAGTATATCGATATACATCAAGGCCACGCTACGTCTATGCCATGTTTACAATTTAACTTTGAATAGCTCGGCCGCTTTCTAGAAAACTGTTTTCAGGAAATCGGGCTTTTGTCCATTTTCAGCGTTTTCGGGCTATTCGGGGATTCGGGCTGACCCCATGCAACAGTATCAAAAGATGCTTGTTAGACAAGTGTGCTACCTTTACATTTAGTAGATCATGGGTTTTGATCCTTCTCTGAAATTGTCTCTGTGCACAGACCTATTTCTACTGTAAATGTCATTCTTTGATGTGTGATTCATTAGATAAATTACATAATATTAGCATTATAGAAATACAAGAAATAATGACGATAATTTTAATAGAATCACTTTAGGCCATCTCCTGCAGACCAGTCGTGATCAGAATCTACAAGAGGACTTTATTTATGGACTGAGGAATTGTCATATTTACTACTACAACATGCTATAGAACCGATTATTTGATAAATGGTTTCATGTTCTGTAATTGTTACAGATAATTGCAATCTTTGCTTTTGCAACGACCACGTCGCATCATTCAGAATCACAGTTTGAAGTGGTTTGTCCGCATCTAGAGACTCCTAAAGTTGTGCCTCTTCATTTTGGCTATCCTTATAAGTAAGCACAATTGCTTCCGATTGTTAGAACTGTTCTCAGAAGAACAGAATTTTTATTTCAACAACCTGTGCCAAATGCAAAGTGAGGAAATGTAACCTGCAAATACTTTGAAGATAGCTAGCCTCTCTTCTGTGCAGGGCATCTGCAATTCTGCATTATTTACATAACAAAAATGTCCCTTCCGATATGCCATTTCCCTGTCCCTGTTCCCTTCTCCTCCACCTAGATCCATCCTCTCCAATCTTCCACTGATTCTGCCGTATTCTGCCACCATCATCACAGCTTCTGATGTTCCAAATCCACACCCAGGACGTTATCCCTTGTCCATTTACTATAGCCCAGCAGGCAGGCTTCTGTTTGGTCAGGGCCCTAGCTGTTTGACCAGAACAGGCATTTTATGTTGCCTGTTCTAAAAGTACTCGGTTGACCACTAGCAATGTACGTGTTTAAGCCTTTTGGTATATAGATTATATATATACTCATTTCTATAAATTATTATTACTATTATCCGTTTATTAAGCACCACTATCAAATAACCAAGCATCAACCGATGGTACGCTGAGTAGTTGTCAGTGAAGGACTTGCTCCCAACACAGTAACCCGTCTCAGGGTCGCTCGAATCCATACGTTCCACACTACAAGAAGAGTACTTTAACCAGTCCCACTTATTATGCACACACGGTCCGTATATCTGAGTGTTTGCAAGGGTATTGTATTGTATTGTATCTAAACATTTATAAAGCGCCTCTCACAGTGCACACCAATCAGAGGCGCTCCCAGTGCGAAAGTCCTCGAGAATAAAGACAAGTTTTGAGGTAGCGAAAAGATGTAGCAGGACCACCACATAGTATGGTAGTGCGAACAACGGGGGGAAGTTGATTCCATAGCGAAAGGCCAATGCAGGCAAAGGCACGGGACTGGGTGCAAGACATAGGCAAGCCAAAGGGCCAAAGTATAATAGTGGGTCTTTTGTGGGAGATGATTTGAAATACTTCTAACATTAGTGCATGGGTTACAGTTATTATTTGTTCTATTATTCAGGAATATTCCTCATGTTAACATTGAATAAATTTTAGCACGGTTTATGGGGTTTGGTAATTCATTCATTCAAAAATTTATATAGCGCCCCTTCAAGGTAACTACTCAGAAGCCAGTTTAATGCCAGTATGAAAATTTAGTTGGAACAGTTTCCCATGCAGTACAGTTGTCTGCCTAGCTGTGCTTTCTTTTTATGGTGCACTGCTATTTAGTCTGTTGTTCGTTCTGTCCATCTGTGCATGACTGCAGATAATTTTGTTTGGCAGCCCACGTACAGAACAAAGAGATTTCTAATAACCTTATCGAAAATTTTAATTTCAGGTTAGAAGATACATGCTTTGACATCCCTGTCTGTGACCCCAAAAATGTTACGGGCCACATATGCGTGTATGGAAACTACACTTCGTCGGCCGAATTCTATGTCTTTGTTGGTGTCATGGCCTTCCTCTATGCTCTGGCTGCTCTTATTTTTTATGTCTTTCGGGATGAGCAGTTCCAGCAGAACGAGAAATTTCCGATTGTTGTAAGTCATTTAAATGTTAATTCTGTACATTCTGTCACAATTTTGCAAGTTTTGAAAAATGTGTCATTTTTTTAAATTTGACGATGCTATGCACCTTAAGGGAGCTCACAACCTCCCAATACTATACAAATTGCCACTTTGCATGACCATACAATTTACTTTATTTTCTAAACAGAAGTAGGCATTTGAAATGCAATATTAATGTTATTGAACGTGTTAAAATTTGAACACAGTTGAAATTGTAATGCTGATGTTCTTATGTTAAAGAATCGTAACTGGCCATACGTATATAGAATATGGTGCCTCAACACTTTCGTCATAAGCATTGCAAGTCAGGAGTACCTCCTAAGTGACAGAACTTTTTCGCTTTTATATTGGTTATGCCCAATGTGACACATTATTAATTTGCACAGTCTCTTTATGAGAGGCTCCTCAGAGCTGCCACATGTGGCATTCTGGAAAACTTTGGTCCTTCATTGTATTTCCAGGACTATAGCCCAGCACTGTCATGTGACATTGTGAGCAAATCACATGAAGGAAATGGTTGCTGATTGTTGGATTGGTGTCATCATTGCTAGAAATTTTACAGCATTGGCTGTGTCTGTATGAGATAAAATTGATCTGGTAACAAAAACCTGGCATCCACTGTGTGACTTGCCCAGCTCTAATATACCCCAGTTCCCAGGGAAATTCAGGTGCATGTACACTCCTGTACTGAGAGCTGGGAAAATCACACAGTGAATGCCGGGTTTTTGTTACCAGATTAATTTTATCTCGTGCAAACACAGGCAACGCTGTGATACTGGAGCGCTGTCATATACATGTGCACACATGTATCTGGCTTCAGTGGCTTGTCTGTTGCTAAACAGATGAAGTCTTCAGACTTTGTGATGTAATGTAGAGACTGGCAGAATTGTACATCTGACTACACGACCAGAGGGAGAGTAATCGATACTAATCAATAGCGTGATTGAACGAGACCGTTTATGGGTCATGAAGTCATTAAAGGACAGATTTGAACAGTTTTCGGTGACCTTGAAACAGCTGTTAGCTATTGACGGCTGTCGTGATGTAGCATGCTTGAAATTTAATCACTTGACTGGATGACTGGCTTCATTGTCTAATGACGAGAGTGTACTAAAGGCGACTTGGGAACCAATGTAGCTCATTGTTGAAGTGAATATTTAAGTATAAACAGGGACATTGTATCGTATCTATAGATTTATATAGCACCTCTCTCAGAATAACTATTCAGAGGCGCTCTCAGAATGAAAACCCGGGGGAAAAGAAACGTCTTTAAAGAACGAGAGACCAAAGAGGAAAACCAGTCATTAGTTTAGCCCTTAGTGAGGGGAAGGTCATTCCAAGTATTACAATATCTTAGCATTGCATTTGTCATCCAGATGAGAAACAATAACCTTTCATTTACTGAATTGTTATTGGTAGCCAGATGGCCTCATATCCATGATACCAGTAATTCAGTGTCATACTTTCGTAGTATATGACTTGCATAATGTTTGCCGACTGTTTGATGAAGCTATAATTTGATTTACCTAAATCCAGCCAAGTGACTACCGGTAATTAGATTTAGATCCAAAGCAGTACCGGCTGTTTGTAGTCATAATTTCAGGTACAGACTGTACTGAAATAATTATGTATCAGATGTATCAATGCAGATGTCCACTTTGGGACACAGTAGCCAGTTGGGTAGAGCACTTGTCTTGTAGGATGCAGAAAATGGGTTAGAGATGGTTACACTGTGTAGGGACCTTGAGCAAGTCTTTCACTCGTATAAATTTGCTCAACGCCATAGATTGATGCTTGGTCACTACTAAAAACATATAAATATAAAAATGTCCTTATTTGATGGCTCCTAAACATGCTGCAGCAGATGATAACTAAACTGTGATGTGACTTGTGACAGGATTTCATTGTTACGATTGTGTTTGCTGCACTCTGGCTCATCTCATCTTCTGCCTGGGCAGATGCCCTTACTAAAGTAAAACATTACACAGACCCAGCGGATGTCATTTTTGATGCATCGAGGAATCCTTTCCCAGAGTGCCAAGGTGTCAATGCGACTTGTAATGTGGTCAGCCAGGGAAATTTTGCCAGCCTTAATGTGTCTATCGTACGTATATTTTCATATTACTTTTGACTCTTTCACTTATAAAGTATTTATCAGAGGATTATTATATATTATGTTACTGAGAATTATGTAGAATTCAACTTTTCATGGATTGTTAGACATGCAATTGCTTCTGCCCTTCTTCTTTTTATCTGGCAATACCACTTTCTGTAATGGGTTGCGGTGTGTCAACCTAGTGATTCAATATTAAACCTATATATATATATATATATATGTGAGGAAAATGGACTTGACAGGAAGAGAAGGGTGTGATGTCTAGAGTGTGTTGTTTTCAGAACTTTGAGCTTTTATTTCAGATGTATGCTTTGGGGTGAGTGGTTAATTATATAGCACCTTTTAAAGCAGCTCATAAAGGCTTTCTATTTACACTGACATCTGCTTGCATTATTATCATTAAAGTAGTATTTCAATTTTACAAATGTTGTTTTCAGATTTTTGGATTTCTGAACATGCTCATCTGGGCCGGGAACCTTTGGTTTCTGTACAAGGAGACAAAGTGGTTCAAATCAACTGAGGCGAAATCGTCGCCTGACTATTCGTCTCCGGATTCACCCCAGAGGATGTGATTGCACCTGTTTTTTTTGTCGCGATGTGTAATATCTTTCTTGATCTTTAGGAGGTGCAACATGCCGGCGTTTTTTAGAAGCGTCGGAATGCATTTTGGATTTTTTCTTGTGCATTAAAGTCTGAATCGTGGCAAGTTGTTGGATGTGAGAAGGAAAGTATTAAATTGGTTTAATTGGCAGGATTTGTAACCTGTGAGGTTGTCCATTTTTGAGGACAGCTTGTGACTAAGATGTGTTCTGGTAAGAGAACAGCAACTGTTTTTTTTCTTTAATCTTGTAAAATTGCTTTGAAAAAATAACAAATAATAATTATTAATAACTTACAGGTTTGTAGGCATAGACAAATTTGATGTGCTTACTGCTTAGTTTTTATAATGAGTTGAGATGTATGTTAGTATGTTTCAAGGTGGGAACATTATTCCCAATGCTTCTTGAAGTGTTACTGTGCAAGTCTAGTCGGCTTTTGAGTCTGAAAGTGCAACTGTAATTAAGTCAAGGGCATAGCTTTAATTGGCAGTCCCTTTCCCACATGGTAGATGGTACTCAAAATGGTCTGCTACTGGATTTCTGCTGTTTTGACGAAACTGCAGCTGAAAGATTTCCAAACTCCAGGATGATGATGATTCTAGAATCTCCTGCTCTCTGTTTGTATTTCCGAGTACCTTTTTCTTTATGCATTTTGAACCAAAGTGAATTAAACAGGTTTTATCCAGGTCTGATGGGAAAATGCTTTTAAAAGCAGTCTTGATAATCTATTCACAGTTTGAGTTTTTTTTAGGTTTCATGAATTTTTTTTACCCTACTTTTGTGGTGCCATCGTGTCCTTTCTTGTTTTTGAAGACTTGGTTTTTTCTTGTGTATTTTGATTGTCTTACACGACATACATGCAATGATGTGTAAATGTTGAAGCATTGTGGCGTCATATAATTTTTAGTGTGTTTGCACTGTTGTGTAGTATGCAGTCATTTCTCTCCATATGTGGAAAGGTTTTATGTACCCGAGAAACACTAATTTGGCTAACTCTTTAATGACCAGCGTATACTAAAATGAATGGAAGACTAATCCCTCTCATCGTTAAAGGGTTAAACACCAGGCTTCACCAAACACATGTAGTCAGATGCATTCTATACGAAATCCAAGAAAAAGCCCATCCTTATCCAGAACATATAAATCATGCACTTGTTATCAAAGAATCGGAGTATTTTCTCCGACGTTCCAAATTTTTAGACGATTTGCTTGATCTGAATATAGGTAGTTGACAGGCCCGCATTAAGGGGTGCTATAGCACCTGGGCCTGCAGTTTTGAGTGGCCCACATTTTATAAATATGTGCGTGGTGGACTGCTGGTTGTCAGAGGGGCCTCTGGAAGGTAACCACCGCACCCGGGCCCACACTAGCCTTAATGCAGCCCTGGTAGTTGAACTAAAGCAGTTTTTTAATTGCCTTGATGAAGTGATGCAAATACCAAAATTGCCATGAAAAATAAAGCTTATGCCTTTAAAGATTAATTAATGCAGAGGATGTCCATTTTCGCAGCTGGATAGCCAGGCGAATCCATGTAAACTGAGATTCAGTCGTCGAGATGAATGTCGTGCCAATTAATATTCAGTTGTTTCCAGATGGCTGAACCTGTTTCTGGTTCGTTGCCAGGTGTTCTACAAACCATCTGCTTGATGGCATTCTCTCGATGCACTATTTACATTTTGCGATTTTTATGCAGTCGATCTTCTTGCCACTGTTGCTGGTGCTGCACTTGGCTTTCGAGTGGTGCTTTAGAAGTTTGGAGATTATGATTACTAAATTAGACTGATTTTTGTCAAGACGTGGTCGGTAATTGCCAGCAGTAATGGTTTCCTTAGTTGAATGCATTGGCAAAACTCCTTTACAAGGTTTGCTTTATAAGATGATAAGCAGCAGTGCTTTAACTGTTATTGTTCCAAGTTTGTGCTGGTAGAAGTTACCCTTACCTTGTTACCTTGTGCTGTCAGTTCCTTGAACTCTAGCGACCGTCATGATCAAGCCTCTCCATTTCCTTCTGTCTGCCGTCGCAAGTTACCCTTAGCTTACCATATGTACTGGTTAAATGGTGCAATGTAGACATAGCTGTACATGGTGCAATGTATACATAGCTGTACAATGTCTTCTGTTTAATGGCCATGTGCACTGCTTTAAAGAGGCTTTTAAAAGGAGCTATATAATTCTGCTTGCATCTTTGGCACATAGGACATTATTGTAAATAGCAAGGGGCATAGGGTTTTTAATAGCAAGATGAGCATAATTATGTTTACCAGTTTTAAAGATAGCCAGATATTCTACAAACTAGTCATCGATTGTAAGTCCATCAGAATCTAAACTATGCAGCAATGCGATGCCTTCAATTAACCCTTTTACAGCCAATATAACTCATTCACTACTCGAAATGTAGTACATGTAGTTCCCAAAGTCAACACTGCAACTGGTAATTACCGACCTGTTAGCTCTACTGCAGATTACATGTATATACATAGTGGATTTAAATCTTACGAGTGCAGAAATTTTGTCTTGGAAGCGTCTTCCCTGTTGCTTTCGAAACAATCGGGAGATAAAAGGAGCGTCAAGCAGCCATGGTGAGAAACGGAAGATCTGCTGGAAAGTCTAGAAAAATGGCTATTGTGATAAATATATCTGTTGTTCTGCTGGTGGTGTTTCGATGTCTGCCAAAGACCTTAATGGTGTTACTCATGTCCAGTGCTTTGAAGTTTTGACGTTGTTCAGCAAAAAGTCATCATCGTCTGCTTTAAGTAACTGCTAATTTTTCCTTTTCGAATTCTTACTTGTGTGTGTGCGTGTGACTGATTACCCCAGAACTGTGTTTTACAATAATATTCAGGCTCTAAAGTTGTTGGTGTCTTCTAAAATATGCAACAACCTCCATTCTCCATTAACCTCAAGGCTCACTTCTAGCTGTGTAAGTAACACTTTCTGAGAGGCAAACAAAATGTGCTATATAAATGTTTTGTTGCCATAACAAAGTTCAAGTCGACAGGGCTTGGGTCATTTACAAACTAGGTGTCACTCTTTCCCAGTTTTTCTAATTACTGTGTATTTATGACATCTTAAAACACTTCCATTTAATTTATTCGTTTTCACTGCAGTTCAAACCATCAAATAAGAAATAGGTTTATTATCCATATATCTTGCAGAATGGCGTATGGCATATTTTTTTGGTATGAAATGGACATCTTTGAAGCTTGTGTCGTCTAGTACCAGTACGTCTTGGCTGGCTTTCGATCCTCCTTGATGCCCATGACGTCCATTATGTCCTGTTCGAATGTGCAGAGCCTTGGCTTAAAGGTGACCTCCCTCAGCTCATCGTCTTTGGTGTCCTTGTCGCATTCTGACAAAGCATTATGCTCCACATGTTAAATAAGCATGTAAGTGGTTTGAAAAAGTATACACCAGTTAGGTAAAGTATGGCCCTGGTACTCGAGTCCATGCTAAGCGGCTACTCATCACTCCATCATTGGATGATAAATCTATCATCTAACGGGCCACATGCAAGCCATTGTAATCTATCATCTAACGGGCCACATGCAAGCCATTGTATGCTCTTAGTTGGCTACATTGGTTAGCCAGCATAGGCGGCGGTCCCAAACCCTATGTGTAAGAGAGCGTGCAGATCGCGGTTTGTTTCCTGAAGGTACTGTATTTCAGAGATTTAAATCTCGGACTAGCATGGTCTGTACACAGGACCTTAAATGGCGTGGCGCCTATTCAAACGGGCAGTGATGGTGAAGGATTTAACCTGATCAATTCATTGAAAAATGACTAGGGACGAGGTCATGCAGTTGCTATATAAAATCAAGTACATTTACATTTACTTAATTCAAAGTTAGTAATGCAGTCACTGAACCACAAGTTAAGCAGTCATCCCACAGATCTTTCAGCCACCGACAGTGCATTAACTGCTGTTGACCCGGAGAGGCTACAGAAATTTGTTATTCAATACGATTCACCGATTACTAACTGTCGGCTGCAACCCGATAGCTCCCAGCCATGGCTTCACAGACCACATAGTGTATTATTCAAGCTGTGATCTTTTGACTAATACAGCAATCTGCATAAAATAATTATATGTATGATGTGGCCAGGTTTCAGGTAGATGATTCATGGCCAAGGTTCCACCCTTTGGTTGAGTAACCAGGCCTCTGGGTTCTCATTGTCAGGCCAAGTAATATGCTTGTATGTATGTATCCAGATACTTTGTACTATAGCACGTTTTAGATACCTCAGAGAAGTGTTGGGAGTGCAAATCTGAACAGATCTAACTTTCTGCAACACTGGAAAGAGCAGTTCTTTCAACCTAATCAATTTCCCCAATACTACTTTGATTCTTACATTCTCAAAGCAATTACTGTTGCCATTAAAACCATTTTAATATTAGTCTTAATTAATTTAATTAGTTCTATTTAGAATATCTTCGTGAACCAACCTTAGAAGCAATTTCACAGGCATAATAACGTTAGTTAGGCTTGTTTATGGGGAATTCAAGTGGTTGCACTACAAATGGTGACTAAACCAGAGATCCATAGCAGGTGTCTTAAAAATCACTGAACTGGCATTGAGACAACTAAAAGGCATCAGCTGTCATAAAAAAGAACAGGAAATATCTTAAGAAAATGCTGCAGTAAAGCATCTTTACAATACATTATAACAGCTATGTGGCAATAACTTGCACACTTACCACTATATTGGTCGGGATTGACAAAGTCTTCCAACTCCTTTGCTCCACTCGGCAGCGGAATAATACGACCAGTTCTGAGTGAAACGCGAACTCGCTCACCCGTTTCAGTGTAACGCCAGTCAATGTCAGTCGGCTTGCTGAAACCACAGCACAATGATAATTGATAACTTACTTTTACAATGATGCAGAAGATTTATATAGCGCCCCTTCAAGGTTACTACTCAGAGCGCTCAATGATGCAGAAACACTGAAAGCATCAGATATTCGTGATCAGTTCAAGAAGTAATTCAACTCTATTATTGGTGTGGTAATAAACATAGGAAATCACTGACCTTCACTACAGAGACTAGTAGATCTTTCTTCTCTGCATGTAACTATCTATGCAAATGCCAAATACTTAAACGAAAAGCTTCATCTTTACCATGTTAGCAACCATGTTATATACTATACCTTGTTACCACAAAGCCGAAATCTGGAGTTTCACTTGATTTCATAAATCTCCACGCGCATAATCCTTTTTCACTGACAAAGCCTTTGTAAGAAGAACAAAATGCACAATTCAGGACCCCTTTAAAAAAATTGCCTTGTCTGACCCACACCTCAATAACCTACATCCTAATTGGTAGTCACATATATAAAAAAAATTGCTGTAATTAGCAGTCTGCTGCATAACTTCTTAAAAGCCACCAAATCATGAGCATACCTATCTGCCGGGTCAACCAATTTGACCTGCGTTGTAACCAAAAGTGGCTTTTCAGTCTTCATGCAGATTGGCTGAACGTTGGGCGACTGAGATCGCACAGTGTACTCCTGCCAAAATAATCAATTATGAGTTAAAACTTCATAAAACAGCCGGAAATGCTGTAAACATTTAATCTATAATGCATAAAACGTAGGTGAAACTGATCATGTTTTAATGTTACACACAATATAAATAAAAACTACTGTCATTATCGTTTTTGTGTAGCCATGCCATACAGTTTCAGAAACACTCAACTATATCTAACCAGAGTAAAACATCTACTACAGATATTAAGAAATGAATTCACTCTTTAACGATGAGAGTGTTCTAAAAGCGACTAGGAAACCAATGTAGATCATTGTTAGAGTGTTAACAACCTAGGAAAAATATAGAAGCCAATTCTATGGAAACTGAACTTTTTGATAGGATTACATGTGCAGTTGTTAAGTAAGAAATTAGGTAAGCAACACATTAAATTTTGTTTACATATCTTACGACAATCAGCGGAGTTTGGAATCATAGGTGCGTCATAGCATTCAGTCAACAAAAGCAAGTTGGTACAAATAGGTCTTAATCTGCTGGACGAATTTAACTAGCAAGATGTTGTGAGTTGCTGAAAATCAGTCACACATGTTGAAAAATGAAACTCAACCAATAGACAACACAGAGTGCCACACGTTTTCAGCCCGTAAGACCAATTACCTTTTAGAAACTGAAACTAGGTATTGATATTACGTACGCAGTTCAGTCCTTCGACATAGACCCAGTTGCGTTCCCTGATAATGCTGTTAATGAGACCCTGTTTGCCTTTGTCCTTCCCAGTGAGTATTTCCACCTGTGCAAGCAAGAAAACAGCAAACTCATAAAATTCAGTCCTTCAAAACCTCAATGCAGAATCAACTAGACACAAGTTTAAAAATCACTACTGCATGCCACACAAAAATTAAATGCTCTCGCTACTAGACAAAAGTTTTAAACTGACTACTGTATGTCAAAAAACATGGAATCGTCTTCTGTTATGTGTAAGAGGCTGTGAAATCACCAATAGACCAAACAGAGTCATATTCAAATAAAATTGTCTTATTTTTCTTTGAAACTACAAACCTCAAAATAAGGTAAAAGCTGTAAAAGGTTAAGACAATCTAATATGTACATTCACCTGATGGAAACACAGACTATTAACAATAAGTCTGAGAGGAAAATGCACAACACGGGATTACTGTGAGAACTGGTATGGGCTACACCGGCACATACATTTACATCAGACTTCTGAGAGACTCTTAAGTGGCGCTTTATAAATGTTTTGTTACATTACATTACATTATACATTACATATTAAAACAACACACATATACAAACACATATATATATATACCCACATACAGATACCTACTTAACAATCGAGATGATATGAACTGCATAGGAACAGACCCTGTCACCCTTGAAGATCCACCACTCCTTGATTGGTTCCACAAATATCCGTGGAAATTGTTTCGTGTTTTCCTGTTTGAAAGCGTCCGTCCACGGCCGGTGTTCCCCATAATGCCAGTCTTTCTTCACTATTTCCTTCCAGCCATTTATCGGAGACCACTGACGACGCAGTGTTGCTTGGGTGAGTTCTCTCTCAATGTATCGTCGAAAATATCGGCCCAGCAGAATCTGCGTCAACCTCATTTTTGCATGTCTAAAATTGCAATAAGGGAATTTGCTTAGGCACTTTTATTTACTAATAACTAATGACAGATTCCATTATATATCTATGTAAGCAGATGGATTGAATTTGAAAACATATATACGTCCATATCCCTTTAATACTGCAGATTGTAAGTAAGTAAGTATATCCTTTATTGAAAAACCAACTGCATTTTGGTGTACAAGATTCAAATATAAAAAAATAAAGTATAAAGCATCCGTGTGACAAATGTTTTACGAGATAGAGAGTTTGCCTTAGGTATTATTTTATTGTACACTTCTGGGGCGTAGCAGTATGAAACAGTTTTCACGGAAGGCAGTAATTGATGTAATACATGTTACTCTACACTTGTAGCAAAAAGATGTATAGAATCTAAAGCACTTTTGCAAGCAAAACAGAGAGCATCAGCTTATTTGTGAATGGTGCAACAAGTCAGAACAGAGATACCACAAGAAATATAAGTTGCAGTTTATGGAAGACCATCTAGGAAGTGACAGACGCCATTTTGGTAGAGTATATTTCCTCAGTACTTAGTCCATCCAGTGCAAGTCTGACAGTGGGCAACACAACGTCTCCATTTGTCAGAAAAATTGTCAGCAACGAAAGAGACGCATATCTTTACTATAAAGTGCCCAACAAAAACGCTAAATTCTAAAAGATTTCATATTAAAAGCGCTCAAGCTCAAGGTTGTGACGGCGTAACAAGTAACATGTTCCCAAGCCGAATACAGACAGTCCGTAACTATACTAGGCCTATGCGGGTGTTGACACCCCGACGTCGGAAATGCAAGTAGCGGTGAATATAATTGTAAAATGTAATATTTATCATTATGCTTTAATAAAACCACACTTTACACATTCAACTTACACGCTATAATCGATTTAGACAAAAATCGTTCAACAATTCTCGCAACCTTGTCCCTTAATATCGCTCATCGCAATCATGCCCTCAATTTTGTGGGTATATTTACTACGTAAGTAAGTAAGCAGCGCGTCAATGTTCAGAAGTCGCGGAACTTGAAATAATTATGTGCATTTTGTTTGTAAACATAAAGTAAAAAATGTAAATTTGTAAGCGCGTGTCATTGGATGGAGCTCAAATCCATATTGTTACAACTTAAGTTCTGCTTCCAGCCTTTAAACAAAGGTAGAAAAACGTGTAGCCTACATTTACTAGCTCACACAGCCTATTGCTTTACGGCGTGTTTTCACTTCCTTCGTGGACTCCTAAAAGACTAATCCTCGACCCATTTCGCAACTCGAAATGTGAGCCTTTCTAAAAATCCGCTTGCACTCGATCTCTCCTGGAGCAAGAACCGAACTTTTCAAAAATTTAATTTCAAGTAGGCGCTTTCTAAACGTAGGCATACCTTAGCAACACGCTGTCTCTGCGTCACCCCAACTGCATTCTTACCTGGCCCTGAAAATTGCATGATCAAGCATTGGATCTAGAGAACTTGATACAGGATTGGCGCAGGTTTGTAATGTAATTCTCCTATGGTCTGTGAACAAGCGTGTCTACGCAACGCAATTTAGTGCAATGACATCTTTTGGAGATTGCTCTATGCGGGCCATGCATGGTGGGTTTCGCTTTCCAGCATGAAAAAATCGACTCCAATCCATTCTAACCCTACTTGTTTTGACAAGCTCTGCAGGCAGATGTCGGTTAGCCTTATCCCAGGGTTTTTGTGACGATGTGTCACATGGGGGTGGGGGTCTGAGTAGTGTGACGTCACACCAGGTCTATGTTACTAAATTTAACAATTAACAACAATTTAATTTTAATAATAACAACACTAATTTTGAGGATTAAATTTTCGGATAGTCATGTACGGGCACCATTATTAATAAATTTCTAATTATTTCAATTGCTCCCACCCAATTTGTTCCATAAAGGAGCATTTTGCTTCGCCAAAATTGGTTTTAGGGGGTCTATGGCCTCCATCTCTATCGTTCAATAGAGTATACTCACTCCACTAGACAATAACATATGGCCCATGATGTGGAAACGTTTTATTGGGAGAATGTTGTATTCATACCGATTAGCGATTACGTATTTTGTATTGATCTTTGTACACTAGTGTGCAAATCTTCTGCAACCAGTTTAATAAACAATATACTTACTTACTTTATATACATTAAGTCTACTTCTACTAATCAAGTGTCTTAAACCTTACGCTGCATGTTTCATTACTGTTATTGACATACTAATAATCCCAATGGTCAGCCTGAGTCATGAAGCCTGGGGTTCAGATCTTCGAGATAACAGGAAGATCTTTCAAGGTTATTGTCCAGATAGGTTAAGAGCCTAGGAGGTCTGTCCTAACAAAATGCTGAATTCATTCTGAATTACAACAGGACTAGCATTGAACACAATCCCAAGAAACAGTGGTGACTTGGAACTGTCATATCAAAGCGTCAACGATTGCAAAAGCTCGTCGAACTTGTTGCCAACAATCTTCCTTTACTTTGTCCTTCTTTCATTGGATGTGCCAATTTGTCAATAAACTCTCACACTCTCTCGTCCTTAGTCCACTGAATACATTCCAACTTCCAAGTGTTATTTACATTTAATGTAAGAGCAGGAATCCGATAAGAACATGGAGCCATTTACAGGTTCAAGCTGTGGGATAGAGGGGCGGTTGCTGACCTTTGTAAAGAAGTTTTACACACTTTGTAATGCATAATTTACATAAAGCCTTTCTGTTTTACATGGTTACCTAAATGTTCAAGGTTTGGATATTCCCATAATTTTTCAACAGCTTCTTCCGAGTTTGACATTTTTAGAGTTTTGAAAGGTATCATTCATGATGCTGTCTAGTACAGATGGAAACCTAATTTCCCAATGGGTGCAGTGGGTGGGATTTGCTAAGAATCACTAATGGGGAAATTCCTCTTCATATCTATCATACCCTTGGTTAAAAGACTTATCTTCTTTATTGGATAGCTGCTCTAAAAATATAATAAAATAGATGATCTTTATTTTAGAAAGCAAGCACAAATTATCAGCTGTTACACCAATACCACAGGCATATCAAAACTGTTAGAAAAAGCAAAATACAGTAGCTAGGCACAGCAAAATAATATAACTCAAACTGAAGATGTTTCATCGTCCACTAGAAAAATATTCACTCTTAATTATTCTAGAACCGTATCATGCATACAGAAAGTTAGTCAACTGTGAAAAGATAATCTTCCTAAGAAATCCTTGCATGTGGCAACTGTTCCTAGTGATACAGTTTACATAAAATTGCACAAATGGTTGAACTGTTCTTTGCAACAAATTGACCAACGCAGCTTAAATACGGTTTTCATTTTGGTATTTGTTCAACGCTGCTTGTTCAAAAAATGACTTGATACACATGGAAGCGAATTCATAATTTAATGAAGGCTGATTTGTAAACGCATCTGGCCTAGAACCACAATAGCGTCTAGCTTTGTTCCTTGTAATGCACTTCTGATAAACTTCTCAGCTTCTCCGCTGCCTGCAAGACAAATCATAAGACTACTACATCAAATCACAACCTTCCTTGCTGACAAATACATAATCTAATCCCATCTGAAACTCCATTATATATACAAAATCAATGGTCGCTTCACGGAAAAATCACACTCCAATCTCACAATCCATTGGAAAAAGCCAATCGGTCAGTATCTGCAAGAACTCCAAGACCGGGGCAGAGGTTACAAGAACGAAGCAGGGTGCACAGACAGGAAATCAAAAGGCAAATATGGTAAGCAATAAAGTTTAGCGTGACAGCTTCGTGCTGTGTACACGACACTGGCAAGCACAATGATGCTGAGCAAGATCAAGCCCAGTCATCACTTGGATAGTGAACAGTCATGGAATAAAGCAGGTAAGTATTATTCTTTATTTAACCAGCTGCCAAAGAGCACTCTGGAAAACAAACATCTAGGTTAAGTAGGCAATCACTTAAACAGTATCTATGGCCATTTAGTTAGTATCAGTACAGCATTCTGACTATTAAATTCTGATACAGAGGTATCAAGTCTGACACCTGTCCAGCTGGAACAGACCTGATAACGTTGTTACCTCTACTCAACCCGAACTGATTACCTGTTCAGCCGTTAGATCACGCCCTCCTTCAGCCAGCATCTCGTAGCCGACCTGAAACTTCTTGATAGTCGACGACCTGAGGAGAGGAGGATAGTAAAGTGCATGGAGCTGCCAGTGTGTGCAGTCCACGTCACGGTATGCACCTGTTGGAGCACCTGCAGCAGTAGAAAAATTAAAACCATACAAATCTAATGCAGGAATTGTTTCCTTTGGGCTCCTGCACCCTTTCCATGGAACTAGTAACTCACCAAACTGGTGTAAAAATCAACAGCTGGACTGATGAAGCTCTATTAATATTCAGAAGAGCCTGCAGGGTTGAAAGTTGGATGGTGGGTGAACGTAAAACACGACTAAATAGTCTTGTGTAGGTTGTCAGCATTTTTCATCAAGCACTCCATTATATAATTATATATATAAAGATCTCATACTTGGTCATTATGTATGTACATATGTAAATACTTCACTTTCAAATAATATATATTGGTCCACCCAAACTGAGTCGTACAGTATGTGCATTATGCAAGTACTTCACTTTCTAATTCTGTATGCTGGTCTTCTAGCCAGTCATACTTTAATTCACTTCATAATGCTGTAAGCTGGTCCCACACTCAGTCATACAGCATGTACATACATGTATTCAAGCACAGAACCTCACTTTCTAATTCTGTATACTGGTTCCCTACACAGGGTCATACATTATGTAGAAATATAAGAACCATTTAAAGAACCTGGTCATCATAAAATGATCTAACGTTTGAGTAAGTTAACAAACACTGAGCAAAGCCACACCAACCAACAACTGAATTGTTCCCATAGACTGCAGTTCTCCTTTGCAGGTTTGTTAAGCAATGTAAACAAATGTTAACATTGCCTTTTCACATCTGATAGTTGTACGTTTTGGTAGCCCTCGAGAATTCTTGAAAAAAGATATATCTGGTACTTCTTACCATGCCAGCCCATGCTATAAGGAAACGATGTCTCAAACAGGTTGTCATATTTCGTTAGAAGTCTTTTCGTCAGTTCTCCTAGATCTGAACAAAACAAACCACAGAACTTGAATATCTCCAAAGTTCTATCAGCAAAACCAAAATCCATGTTTACAGTTTCGAAGAATAGGTTAGTTGGGAGGAGTCTTTGTAGAGCAAAAGGATGCACCAATGCTGTCTTTGGAACCATATCAAAAACCATCTTCGGAGGTTGTGTTATCAAATTTTTATTTCTTGACGGATTGATTTTATGGACACTTTTAGTACAAGCTCATCATTAAAGGGCTAAAGCATGCAAATAAAAAAATGACTTAAAATGTAGTAAACGAGGAGTACCATTTAAACTAGTGAGACCTGTACATGAAAAGCCTACACAAGTTACCTCTAAGAGTTTTAGCTATGAACTCTGAATACAATTTTGATGTCATACAAGCCGCCGAGTGAAAATTTACTGACCACTTCTTTCAGTATCTGTGAGATCTTCAATTCGTAGTACATGTCTTTTAGGAATGACAAGAGTCTCATATGGCCACAAGGCCCAGTAAGGCACAACACACAACCAGGAATCATTCTGTACAACAATTCTTTCCTAAAACAAAAAACAGCACCTTCGTGAAGTATTCAAAAGACACTATATATGTCTACATACGGTAACTAAGAAACCAATTCACATAAATTCTTAAGCAAGTCTCAACTATGCAACTTTGAAGTAGCAGGTGGCTAATGCTTCTGCCTTACACTAACATGTTCAATCCCGGAGTTTCTTTTGGACAAAATTAACAGAACTCCATTAATTCTGCTAATTCTGATGATGCAATTACCTATTACTTATCCGTAGTACTAAAGTACTTGTGATTTTACCATTTAACACAACAAAAAATAAAATAAAATAGCAACAGCCTGGTATCCAAACAAATACTTCAGAAGTAGGATTATAAGCTCATATACGAGTAATCACACATACACACTAAAAACTAGTTTTAACACTCATATTAAATCATTATAAAGAACTGTCTTTTAACAAGATAAATCAACTTCTGGATCCACATCTCCAGCCTCATCATATCAGAATTCAGTTTATAATGAAGCATGTTATAACAAATCTTTAGTGTACTGCCTCTTCGACCTCTTGAAGGTTTCTTGATTCTTACTTAACCCTTTAACGACGAGCTGCCTATGGTTTCCCATACATTTTAGTACACGCTCGTCGTTAAAGGGTTAAGCAGTTAAATGATCTTGAAATAAAAACCATGATTAAATGAGCAAACCTTCTTCTCTAGTTCTAGCTTAACATAGTCCAGGAGCATCACTTTCCCTGTCTCATCAAAATATTTCTTTTGTGTTCGGTCTTTTACTGATGGAACGTTTGGAAGGAATGAGCTGGCCCAAACCTAAAAAAATTCACCATAAACATTTTCTCGGTACAAAAAGAAACAACAGTTTCATAAACTAGCTGAATTGTAGAATAATGTGGGGTTCTTTCAGTCTTAGATAACCTCTTCTGATTCCAATCACTGAACAGGAATTACTACTCTTGTACAGGAACCACATACCTTTGCTGATATTATTCAGTACCAAGCAGTTTTAATCGCTATTTACTCTTTTTACAGAAGGCAAAAGAGCAGTTTAGAAAATGAAGTGAGGTATACCAATTTGAAACATTTATAAATACTATTATGCAGTGTTTCTCTAGACAGAAAAAGTTCTGACCATATTCTGAGGACACCAGCATCCTGTGGTATAATTTAAAATGTGCCCAAAACGCTCTGAACAGGAGCTACATAAATGTTCTGTTGTTACTTGCTGTACAAGTTCAAAATGTGCCACCGAGATGCTCTTGTACAGCAGCAATATAAATATACTATTGTTACACATATTACATAACAGGCTAACATTACCTGAATTTTTGCCTTGAAAATAAGAGCTATTACACATTACTATTGTGCTAGTTATTAAAGTGAGATAAAACTCAAAGACATCTCCTACCTGGCAATGAGGATGTGGATTGGAGCAACCCATGATGGCACCTCTATTTTCGAATATCTATCAGAGAGTAACAGAAAACAGAAGAATTTTAAAACCTTGACAGTCGGACAAGTAAATATTATGCCTGAATTTCAACTGCCGAGTTACACGTGAAAGTCTTTGAAAAATTATTATGCCAATATAAATAGAATTTACCATCCAAAATGAACATAAGTGAAAAGTGTCATTACAAGATCTCATTCTGTGACTCAAATGGCATAAGCCAATCAAAACGTGCCATAAACAATAAAACATTAAGTGGCATTAATTTCTTTTAAAATTTGTTTTTAAACCTAAAACGCAACATTTTGTTAATACTAAAGGCCTAAAAACTGTACATATGCAAAGCATTAGTCACTATATTCTGAAGAACATAATTATCCAAACATTCACTGGGATGAACCTGGTTCTGCAACCTTGTAATTAAGTAAAGCTCTCAGGAGAGGCACTTCTTTCAAACTCTTGAACCCTTTAGCCGTGAAATTAATATTTATTAATGTTAATTAATTATCAACTTCTGTAGTTTTGGTGCTAATGCACAAAGAATCAATCAATGGCACACCAAAACCAAGATAGTATCAGGTCAATATCCCTGACTTTTTCGACTCCTTGTGCTCTGACATCAATTGTCTTATATCCTAAGGGATCACAGCTACCTTGGGTAAAAAAGCATAAATACTAATTGCACACCTGGACCCAGGAATATTTTGCACCCAATTCAACATTGATGTCTGCCCACTTGTCAATCACGGTACGAATCTCCTTCAACGACATTAGCGCCAGCGTCGTATCGGAACGCGGATGGAAACACATGACCTGACATGTTCCACCTGCAGCTCCACATCTCAACAGACTGTGCTCTGGTTCACCTGGAAAAGTCAACCAATACCAATCCATCTTGTAATCCAACTTAGAAACATAAAGGTCAACATGTAAAAAGACTCCATGTAAGGTAAGGCAAGGCAATCAATATTTACGGTGTTTTGACAGGCTCTTCATAGGAACAATATAAATAATTTAGATAAATGCAAGTCAAAACACAAGCATAGTTTCAGAGTGAAGACAAATATCCTTAAGCAGTTGTAAGGCTTAAAGGAAACAGTAGGGAAAGGCTGCCAGTCGCTTCATTCAGCAGCGAAGACAACTCCTTGGATAAGAAATCAAGACAAGGAACTACAGTAAATAAGAGATAGGCTTATGTCGCAGTTAACATGTATATAATTTGATATGTACATAAGTTCCATTAAAGTTATTTGCTTAAATACTGACCAGGCACAGGTGTGTCATCTAGAAGTGCAGGAAAATCGTTCGTAAAGACAAAAGTACTGTCATACTCTGGGTTCACCTGAAAATGACAGAGACACATTCAAGACAATTTGTTATAAACTTTTAACCATAACCATAACCATCAATTTATTGCTCCAAACATTGAGAAAGTAACATTTCGTTGTACAAAGAACAAAGATCTATTGGTCGCAAAAGGGAACCCAGAAGGGACCAGAGTCCCGCTGGTTATGGCCACCTATATACATAGTCTGTTGCTAGATGGTTAACTCAAATCATCATTCAAACATGTACGAGACTTCTCATCTCTGACAGGAATAGATCCGTCTAAGCAGACTTTTAAAGATCAACACTTGAAATAATAATTATAATACAAGAAGAACTGACGCAGCTGCACTCTGCTACCATGTTCTCGACACTGTTTTACAATGAAACAGAAATTTGTCCACACCAAAATTTATGCAGATGCAAGAAGTCAACTTTACAAATTTATATACTGACATAATCTTACCACTCCATTTGGTCTTGATCCACCAGGACAGAGAGGGTTTTTTGGGTCAAATGGTGGAATGTCATCCTCAGGTGCCTTTTCTACTTGACCTTTCCAGGGTCGTTTCATTCGATGTGGTGAAACAAGAACCCATTCATCCATCAACGGATTGTAACGACGGTGTTGATGCTCTGAATAAAAAAGAAAAACAACAGTTACACCTATTTTACATGACCTTAAGTCAGTGCCACATCAGATATTACAAAATGAAAGAATGACATAAAGACACACTTGGTTGGTCTGCCAGCACTTAAATTTAATGATACTGATTATATCTGCCACAAAACCATTGCAAAAAATAAGCATTTTGCCAAACATTACCCAGTGTTGTGTTGTTTATATACAACATATGAAAACTAGGGCTGCAGAGTTTAACGATTAATTAATCGATTAATCGTTAAAATTTTTAATCAATTGATATCAGCTTGTGCGATTAATTTCTTACTTATTTCATGATGTTGAGCAGCCCATTTCCGAAGTAAACAACATGACAAACAATGGTAATGTGAAACATTTGATTGGAAAATTAAGCATTTATTTTACATTTAAGGTAAATGCTGATGGAAAAGTTGAAGATAGCGACAAAGACTTAACAGTCTTCATTGAAATAAACAGTTCGCTTACTATGGTTCAAATACATCGCTGACGTATCACCTTCAGCATGACATTGTGGAATGATTGAAGTTTCTCGGTGACTACATTTTAACAGTTTTCACTCTTAACGCAACATACACCAAATTAATTGAATTTAATCGATTAATCAAAGTGAAATTTTGGAGATTAATCAATTAATTTTTTTTAATCAGTACCAGCCCTAATGAAAACTTATTCATATAAGTGGCAGCAAAGTCATAGTTAATAAAGTCAATAGTACTTATTTGTTATTAATGTGAAGCACTCCTTGTCGGTTAACTACTTCTGTGATAAAATAGACCCAATAATTATAGTATAACAGCTGTTTGCAACGTAGGCCTACTAACAATTACAAGGAGTTAAGGTCTTCAAGGTCATATCTAACAAGGTCAAGGTCAGTCGCCGAGTTACAAGTCCGATTCAACATTAGTAATTTCACAAGACACAGATATGTTGGATTTGTTCTTAACTTCAAATAACTGCTAGCATTTCGTGACAGGCTAAACAGCAATGCGTCCACATGAAACTGACAATGCAAACTGTTTAGTTTCCCATTTTCAGAATCCACTGGAAAGCTAGCGTCTCTTGGACTTTGGACCAGAATACCTCCGATCTATTCACGGTACAACCTCAAAACGCCGGTTTTAAATAGCATAAAAATAACACAAACGGTATGAACGCTACGTGTAAAAACTGCCTAGATTTTGCTACAACACACGTGAACATTTCTTTAAAATAACTTGCCATTTGGGTCAAACGAAGCCATCATACATGAAATGTTTTACAAATTTTACAAACAATTTCAGATTTCTTCCAACATAAAATCCATCCAAACTTCTACACTGCATCCGCACATGATACGGTTGCTAGGGGCTCGCACTTTATAACGCCAAACAAGTTTATTCGAAGACTGGTTATAATTTCTTCAGGCTTCAGTTGAAAATTTCACGAATAATTCACGAATGAGCTACAATGGGATTTAGAAACAAATATTTATTATGTTTGCATGTGTAAATGTAATGCAGCTACATCGATTTTATGAAATTGACTGTCTTGAGCATAAGTAATCTTATATTTCTCTTGGTGTTCACTAACTCAGTTGGCTATAAAATATAACAAAACAAAACTCTTATACTAAAATTTATTCTAAAATCTTCTGTGATGAACTTTAATTAGGCCTATCCATTATCACTCATGTTAGCATTTCTGCGTTTTTGTCAGATTGTTTTTCTCAATTAAACGAATATATATATATATATATATATATATATATATATATATATATATATATATATATTATGTAAGCCTGTGTGTGGGTTAGTAGGTATGTGTCGTATTTTGAGGACTTTATTCCGCAGGCTATATAGGTTTAGTCCCATTCTTCAGCCTCCCTATATTTATGCAATACTTTATATATAATACGGAGTGCATCCAATACTGATATTTAATAGTCGATATATGACACACATAACAAATAATAGGCCTGTCGTGACAGAGGAAGAGACGTGATGGCCTGGGGATAGAGCGATGATCTTAAGTGAAGTGATAACGGTGGTAGATGCTGACGCCATCTTCTGTGTCTGTAGGCCTGTAGGCCTATTCGTCGCATCGTTGGTATACGCATCAGCGTTTAATGCACTTGCCATGTCTCGGTGCTTACCACTAATTGAGCCGTACAAAACACCGTCTGAGTCTTGCACATGAACGTCTCTATGTAGTTACAGCCTGCTGAGACAATGAGCTAATTTCTCGATCGCGCTGTCCCTGTGAAGCGACCTGCAAGGCTGCAACAACATGAACGCTGTGATATATGCCAATTGGCCCACATGGCATCAAACCAGAAAAGTGGCGTATACCAATGGGGTTGGGCTGTGTGAGAATTGCCGGGGGTTGGGGGGTTCGGATAGGGTTCAACCCTTAGTCTTTCTTAGGCTCCCATAGTAAAGTCTACATTTCACACCCAAACTGCACACAAATCAACGTCTAACCCCCAGTTATTTTTTTTACAATTCCAATACTGGGGTTGGGAGAATGATTTCCCACGGTTGCCAAAAGTGAGGGATTTTGGACATATACTGTGGGGTTGTTGCTTTCCGATAATATAACAGCTTATAATACGAAAATTAAAACAATCGGCCGAGTGGTGATTGTTCTCCCATTGCAGATGGGGGGGTAGCTGTAGGGGTGTTAGGCGGCAATGAACCCAAACTTTGGATGAATAATCAGGGGTGGACTGGGGAGTTCAAGCGGCCCGGGAAAAAAAAAAAAGCGGCCCTAACTTCATGACTTTTATTTTCTTTGTGCATTTTTTCATGCATACCCGAGGGCCAGTGACCTTCATGGGTCACTTTACAAATTACATTATGCAATAACAAAAAACGATAAATCGCATATATAATTTATAATTATATATAAAATATTAAGAATGCGTCAACTCAAGTTATAAATCAATTTATTCGGACTCACTGTGATGGTATTATTGCTGTTTATAGTATTAGCAACTTCTTTAAGCCGGGTGCCATTTCGGCTACATGATCTATAATTGTGTCATTATTCAGTTCACTTAAAACATCGGTTTCTGTTGACATAAGCATAAAAGCTTCAAGGTGTGTAGATGACAATGAGCTTCGCAAGCGATTCTTAATGTATTTCAATTTAGAGAAAGATCTCTCACAAGCTACTTGGGTAGACGACAGAGTCAATAAAAGTTTATATGCACTAAAGAGATGCTTGTATGCTTGCCCATAGAAACTGTATTTATGTAGTACAGAAAAGCAGCAAACAGGACATTTTTTGCAAAATTTGTCGGGTTGTTTACTTGCAGAAGGTGTTTGTTGAGAGCTGGTGTCTTCAGTTTGAATTGGAGTGGCTTTAAATAAATCGACTAGATTTCGGCATTTAGCTCCATCTTTACCAAGAATCTTTAGTTTCTTATCTCTTACTTTCTCCGCACCACCTTTACATTTACGTTTCGGATTTATATCACTCATAACCGTAACATATCTTATTTAATTAATATTACTTATTACTAACTAACAAATTTAAAAGAAATTTTATCAAAACAAACTCAGTGGAAGACGCCGGAAGTAGAATGGAAGATGTAAATTCTTATCTAACATGGCGGCCGCTGGCTGTACGGAGCACTGTAGGTAAGTAAGTATGCATTGCTCTTTTTCAGTTAATTTACAAACCGGTTAACCGAAACTAAAAACCGGTTAACCGATGCCGCAATTTTTTGTAAAAAAACCTGTATCATCTGTACTAAATTGATTAAATTATTATATCACCGGTCCTGGCGGCCCACCGGGAATCTTCCCGGTGTCCCGGCGGCCCAGTCCACCCCTGTGAATAATATTGTGTAAAGAACATACGCTCATTTTAAAGCATCATTAACAGTTCAGGAAACTTTTGTGCTCGTCTTAAGATGCATTCGCTCGGTGAGTCCTGGGTGGCATTGCTGGAGCGCCCTAGCCCGAAGCGCCCTAATTGTGAGTTAGGACTACTTAAAGGGTGATATAGGCTAAGTGCTAGGACACACACCGTGACACACGCACACACGCACACAAATATAGGCTGAAATTCGTGGTTTGTCTTGAATGATCGAGTTAGGTCTTACACTGCAAATAGACTAATAATAATAATTACGCTTAATTATAATCTGTTTTAGTGCATGCCTTAGGACTATGTTCTATCCATTTATGCATAAGGTAGGGTGGGGAAGATGGACACCGGGGTAAGATGGACACTACGAAGAAAGTTCTAACACAGAAATTTTTCCAAGTGTCCGTCGAACACCTATGTAGGTGCAAGATGGACAGAAAAGAATGGTGCAAGTATAATACATACAGCGTAATACATACAGCGTAAGGGAAGTGACGTGTTCGACTGAGTATTGACAGACATGGTGTATAAGCGTGTTTTTGCTTAAACTGCGATAATTTTCTTCTTAAAAATCGTAAGGATACAGCCCCGAAATTCGATCTGTAGGGTAAGTAAACGATATGTTTTCTGAAAGTGCATTAGTCCAACTGTGTGTTGTACTATTTTTGAAAGGCACCATCTCATTTGATACTGTGTTGATGACTGTGAAGTTGGTCGGGTAGGCTTGGTGTCCATCTTCCCCTTACATAAGGGTTAGTGTCCAAACTAAATTTCAGTTGCACAATTAAGACAAATATTACTTGGAACTGAAATTACTTACCCCGGTGTCCATCTTCCCCCACCCTACCCAAATCACTGCAAGATCAATTTACATGTGAAGACTGTAAAAACTATTAACGACTGTTGAACTATCAATGATTATAAACTATCGAACAGTATATGAGCAATGCGAAAACTATTAAGCAAGCATGATCTGCTAGGCTAGTATTACAGTGGACTCTACTGTCCATCTTTCCCCAAGTTAGTGTCCATCTTACCTCAGTTGTCTGGGGAAGATGGACATCACACCGGTTCAACTTTAAACTGTAACACAGAAAAATCAATAATTTTCTGGGCTATTTTGATGTTAAATAATAATTAAGAGATATGTTTCTGTGAGTAGCTAAAAAAATTGTTCTTATGTTGATAATTAGCTTTATTATAGGTGAAACATTGCTTAACGTGTCCATCTTCCCCCATTCTACCTTACGTGTCGCATTTTCAATGATGAAAAATATACACAATAATAATTATTTAATTCTACGAATAAGTAAATGATTACTGGATTAATTAAGCGAATTAATAAATGCTTAAAATCATTGATGTTCCCAAAGACACACATACAGAAAGGCATGCGCGCAAAGAAGCGCTGACTACATCGTTCCTCTATGAATGCAGACTACAGACGTGATACCGAGTCACCTGAACATCGATAGTTTTCCGAAGCCGTGCTTTTGATATTATAAGGTGGCCATATTTGGACTGGAAGTTTCGTTAACTTGTAATTAAGTTTTTAGAATTGATTGCAGTTAGACTAACGCACACCAACATTTCTTAACGATTAAATACACAACCGACAGCTTTCGTCTAAGGTCAGTGTTACACGATGTCAAAACTCGATACTGTTAGACCTACTACTACGCGAAAAATAATTGAAGGTAGGCCTAGGTGATATAGGAAGGCATTATCGCTATTCATAATGGTTCATTATCATTTTTACGTGCTAAAAATGCAAAATTATAGAAATTGATTAAATAAAAGATACTTTTCTTCCTCTCCGTTCATTCTCGTTCATTTGTTCATTTATTCATTCGCTCGTTCACCCATTCGTAACTTTGAGGGTTTTCTGCGCAGAACATCGTTTGCTGGAGTGCATCCATCTTTTCCGTTCATCGGCTGAATAGGCCTACATTCCTCGATGATACATCCGCAGAACAACCTCCAGTCCAACGTCCGTTTCCAGGACGCCTCCACCACCTCCTCTTCCACCTCCTGCGTCCAGGTCGACGAAGACCACGACGAAGAAGACGAGGAAGACTGCCATCCAGAACCGGAGGAGAACATCTCCCATCTGTCGGAACGCCTTCCACGGAACGGTCTCCTTCCATCAGGAGCGATGGAATCCATCGGGAACATGGTCGCTCCGAACCTCCGCCGTGTCCGATCCAAGAGCGTCCTGGTCCCATCGACCGCCACCCGCGTCCCCCGCATGTCGACGGTCCAGCGGGGCTCCCTGCAGAGCGACATCGTCACGATGGCCGAGAAGGCCAACCGGGCTGCGGCGGCCAGCTCCCGCAAGTCGGGTCAGTCAAGCATATCGTCGGTGCAGTACGGACGCCAGGTGGAACGGCTGAGGAGTGCCAGCCTCGCGACGACGCGCAGCCAGAGGTCGACTCGCGATTCGACCATCTCGGACATGTGCGTTGACCTGATGAAGGTCAACAGGGCCCGGCTACCGTTTGACTCGGCCAAGTGCCGCAGCCTCTCGTCGACGACGACTAAGCTCTCCCTGGACGGCGTCAAGGACTCTTTCGGGGACAAGAAGGACCCTGCGATGGGTATGCTCGACAACGGAGGTCACAACCCCGGATCGGGGACTCAGTCCACGGTCCCAAACTTCAGCGTCCGTCACAGTAAGAGGAACTTACTGTTCGCGCAGAGGAAGCAGCTGTCCGACTACGCACTGGTCTTCGGAATGTCCGGAATTGTGCTGATGGTACTCGAAACGGAACTGACGCTGGCCGATGTCTACAACAAGGTCCGATGAGAGTTTTAATCCTATTCAGTGTAAATATGCACGTTAGGGTGTGGCCGGTTGGCATTTTTTGCCGATTTCCGAATCCGGATATTACCCGGATAGTTGGCCTGCTTTTTTGGCGATTCCGATTTCGATCCGATTAATCGATCCCGCGTCCGTGCTGATCTTCAGAGTAGTACCATTACCCTAAACCCCTCCCCATTAAAGAAGCATTAAAATTTTGTGATCGAGAACGCTGAATACAATATATATATATAGCCTAATACGAATCGCAGGTGTAATGTCATAGGCCTACTACAATTAGTGTTGGCAGAATCTACAGTCATCAATAGTAGTCAACTAGTCATACAGTAGCCTAGGCCTAATTATTGTTTAAAAGTGTTTTCTGAATTTCGCAGGAATCGATGTATTCAAAGTTTGCGAAGACTCTTATCTCCATAACAACGGTCATCCTTCTAGGAATCATGTTCGCCTACCACCGTCTCGAAATTCAGGTAGACGACGCATATCCACCCTTTCTTTCTTTCTTTCTTAAACCCCTTTAATCTTTTCTGTCTGTATTTCTCTTTACCGTCCTTTCTTCCTTCCTTATTCTTTCTTTCCTTTCTTCCTTCTCTTGTTACTTTATTCTATTTCCTCTCCTTTTCTGCCTTTCAATTCCTTTTCCCTTCATTCTTTATATCTTCAGTCCATTCTCTCTTTCATACTTCCTTCCTTCCTTAATTTCTTACTTTCTTTCTTGCTTGCTTCCTTTCTTTCTTCCATTCTTAAGTTTACACTTGTGCTCGTTGGTGTCGACTGATCGGATGATGATGTTGATGACGATTGATTGATTGATTTATTTCTTATGTTAAGTTGTTGTTGCTATTGTTGCTGATCATGACGATGATGTTGATGACAATTATGGTGGTGATGATGCTGATGATAATGTTGCTGTTGTTGTTATTCACGACGACGACGATGACGGCAATATTATCACTTTATCACTAGCTGTTGTAAACTGCAATCATATTGTTTAGCTGGTTGTGTGCGATCATAGAGAGGCCATTGTTCTTTCAGTTGTTTGCAGTTAACAACTGCATCGAAGACTGGCGCATTGCCCTGTCCGGTCCGATGTTGATCCAGATCGTAGCGGAACTACTCATCTGCGCGGTCCATCCACTTCCGGTCAACGTCTACTTCACGTGGACGACGGTCCTTCCGAACGAACGGACCGTGACATCTGCCCAGGTTCCGGTTGACCTCATCTTCTCGCTGCCGATGTTCCTGCGGCTGTATCTCATCTGTCGGACGATGCTCCTGCACAGCATGCTCTTCTCGGATGCGGCGTCGCGTAGCATCGGTGCACTCAACCGCATCAACTTCGACACGAAGTTCGTCGTTAAGACGCTGATGACGATGTGTCCTGGCACGGTCCTGCTCATCTTCATGCTGAGTCTCTGCCTCATCGCCAGCTGGATACTCAGGATCTGCGAAAGGCGAGTGTTTATCTAGAGACTAGACGACCCAACACGCAGTGCGATTAAGTTTCAATTTACTTTTCAGTTTCAGTTGTCTTTTATCTTTCCAGTTTAGTTTTAGTTATAGTTTTGAAATCTTTTCAGTTTTAGTTTTAGTTATAGTTTTCAAATCTTTTCAGTTTTAGTTTTAGTCCAACAAAAGCAATTGAATGTCATTTTGATTAGCAAGAACAACAGATCTTATAGGGGCTTACTAAGTTCATGCTTTCATCAGAGCTTCTCATTTGAGGCGATCGATCGATCGATCTCCTTGGTCGATCGCCTAGCATAGGTCTGGGCGATCGGTAAATCGATCGCGCTCGATGAGTTAGACTCCAAAAGGAAACTGGAACCAGACCATCATTTTATTTATCTAATTTACATCACTTGTTAAAGTTCAGGCTAGGATCGCTACAGCATTGCATCGACAAGCAGAGGAGGCTTATCGACAGTTAATAATTAAGTTTTGCGTATGGGCTACTCTATCGATCAGTTAATGGACAACGATAATAATATGCAGCTGTAATACGAATACGATACACAAAATACTCTGTACACAAAAGTACCGTGGTCGATCGCGCATCGATCGCCTACTCAGTCCAACGCGATCGATTTTCAAATCGCCTTCTATTTTCAAATGAGAAGCTCTGGAGTAGCCTATGAGCTGCAGTTTGAAGCACTCGCCGCTAACCGTTGCAGACTTGTTCTGCCACTCGGTTTGTGCGACACAGAGAAAAAATTAATTCAGTTTTCAACTTTTAAGTTTATTTTAGTTTTAGTTTTTAACTTTTTACTTTAGTTTTAGTTTGAGTTAACTGAAGTAGAACTTTCAGATAACGGATAAAGTTACTTTCAATTTTAGTAAACTTAAACAACACTGCCAACACGAATAACTTGAATAAGCTGGTGCCCTGTGCTTGGCTTTCGAATGGCGCTTTAGTAGCTTTGGAGATTACGATTACGATTACGAAGAGCGCCTGGCTTGTACACAGGGCCGCATTAAGGCTAGTGCGGACCCGGGTGCTGTGATTAGTGATTACCTTCGAAAGGTCCCCTCTGAAGACCACAGGTCCACCACACACATATTTATGAATTGCTGGCCCCTCAAAACCGCTGGCCCGGGTGCTGCGGCACCCTTAGCACCCTCTTTAATTCGGGCCTGCTTGGACAATAGTTGAGGGATTTCTTCCTCGTTGTGTGTTTTCACTGTTGCTGTAGTTTCCATGACCAGCAGTTTGAGAATCTCTTCAATTCGATCTGGTTCATCGCGGTCTCCTTCCTGTCGATCGGATATGGAGACATCGTTCCACACAGCTACTGCGGCAGAGGCATCGCAGTCTCCACGGGCGTCATGGTCAGTCAACCATCCATCCAGCCTCTGCAGTAGCGTATACCGACCACTTAGCACGCAGACTGACACCACTTCCAGAAGTCTCAAGACGGTGGTGGATGTGGTGGTGGTGGATGAATGTGGTGGTGTGGTGGTGAATGTGGTGGTGGTGGTGGTGGTGGTGGATGAATGTGGTGGTGTTGGTGGTGAATGTGGTGGTGGTGGTGGTGGATGAATGTGGTGGTGTTGGTGGTGAATGTGGTGGTGGTGGTGGTGGTGGATGAATGTGGTGGTGTTGGTGGTGAATGGGTGGTGGTGGCGCATGAGCAATGGTGGTGGTGGATGTGGTGGTGGTGGATGAATGTGGTGGATGTGGTGGTGGTGGTGGATGTGGTGGTGGTGGTGGTGGTGGTGGATGTGGTGGTGGTGAATGTGGTGGTGTTGTGTGGTGAATGTGTTGGTGTTGGTGGTGAATGTGGTGGTGGTGGTGGTGGATGTGGTGGTGGTGGATGTGGTGGTGGTGGATGAATGTGGTGGAGGTGGTGGTGGTGGGGCGATGGCGTGGTGGTGGTGAATGTGGTGGTGCCACTCAGGATCCTTATGGTTTTGGTGGTGAATGTGGTGGGTGGTGGTGGTGGATGTGGTGGTGGTGGTGGATGAGGTGCTGGTGGTGGATGTGGTGGTGGAGGTGGTGTGTGTGCATGATGGTGTCTTCGACGATGATGATAATGATGGATGATGATGATGAGTCACGTAACTTATAATGTTGATGATGACAGTGAGGATTAAGATAACAATGATGATATTGATGATAATGACGATGACGACGAGGGCTGTGACGATAATGATTAACGACAATTGATGACGATGATGATGATGATTATGATGATTATGATTATGATGATGATGACGACGATGATGATGACGATAACGACGACGACGACGGCTGTGATGTTGTTGATGATGCTGATGCTGCTGATGATGATGACGACGACGATGATGATGATGATGGGCGTTGATTGTGTTGTGTTGGTTAATTCCTTTCATCCAGGGATCATTCTGCACTGCACTTGTCGTTGCTGTTCTCGCCAGAAAACTTGAACTGACGCGAGCCGAAAAGTTCGTACATAACTTTATGATGGACAATCAACTGACCAAAAAGGTTGCGAAAATAAACAAATAAATTAATTAGTAAAATAAATATTGGCTCAAATAAGCAATAACAATTATAGCGGTAGTAGTAGTAGTAGTATTAAATTATCTGTATACGCAAGCAACAGGCCTGTTTTGCTGCACTCATTTAAAGCGACCTGCTTGGTAGACTTTCTAGCCTCCATATCAACCTATTGCCTCGAATACAAATTCAGGGGTTCAAATTCAGTGACGTCTAACCCCCACCTGGATTGGGAGAACAACCCCCCTCTCTGGCCAACTTGTGTTATCGGAATAAACAAACCCCCAGTTTTTGTCCAAAACGTACGTTAAACCTACGCCATTTAAGGTCCCCGCGTACGGACCGTGCTAGCCCGAGATTTAAATGACCTATATACCTTGTGCATGGTCGCAGGAAAAGGGTCACTCGGTCTGTCCTGTCATCTGGGACATTAGCGGGCCCCAGACATGCCCTCATTAATGAAACCGTAGTAACTTTGGAAGGCGCTATATAACTCTCTAAGGACACGTACATTGTAATGGACGATGATTTCAGCTGAAGAACGCAGCGGCGAATGTTCTGCGAGAGACTTGGCTCATCTATAAGTACACGAAGATCGTCAAGAATGTCAACGGACACACGGTGCGACGCATTCAACGCAAATTCCTCCATGCAATCCACAGGCAAGTCAGAGGGGTGGATGGATGGATGGATGGATGGATTGATGGATGGATGGATTGACGGGATGATGGATGAGTGGATGGAAAAATGGATGGATGGATGGATGGATTGATGGATGGGTGGATGGATGGATGGATGGACTCCGTAATGTATTGAGGATGTGTTGGCAGTAAACAACTTGTCATTCTTGGAATTTCACCTATTAAGGCTAACTTATGGGTCTCTCCAATATAGTATCAACAGTTAGCGTCCTCAAAACCTTTCTTAGCAGCTGCTCGGCCTCTAGTCTCTCTGGCAACCGGACTCTGACCTTCACTGGACATCGATCTCTGGCCAACCCTCTGATATGACGCAGCGCTCGTGAATAAGCTGGTGCCCTGCGTTTAGCTTTAGAGTAGCGCTTTGGATATTTCGAGATTACGACTACGATTTTGTTTCATTATTGTAGCCTGAGAGATGTTAAGCTGCAGATAAAATCGCTCAACGATGACACGAACAGTTTGGTGGATCTCAGCCAGGTCAGAAATTAAAAAAATCCCGATCAATCTTTCAATCGATCCATTCGTAGATATATAGTGCCTATGAAAGGACATTCCTTTCAAGAAGTATTACTACTACACTTACTATGTAATGTTACGTTACAACTAGACAGTACTAGTGACGTAAGGATATGGACGACGGATGGCGTTAAAGCGTGATTGACAGGCGCCGGACCGAGGCTACGTGGTAAACGGAACGGAGCATTGCTAGAGGCGTGTGCTTAAGGAGTAAAACTTTAAGAGGAGAGGAGGCAACGGCTGTGATTGGTCGGGCCGACCGAATATTGACAGGCGCAGTGAAGCCTGTTATGTGGAAAAGTACAGAGTCACCTGCCGGAGGCGTACCCTTAGGAGTAAGCCAAAGAGAGAAGAGGAGGCGAAGGTTGTGATTGGTTGAACGCGACCGAACGGAACAGAGCATGGCAGCTGCCGCGAGTTGGCCAGTGCTTGCGTGTGTGTAAGTAAGCAGGGCAGAGCAACGAAGACGTGTTTTAAATACCCTCAGATACAGTAGCTCGGGGTCAGACTAGCGAAGTTACTCTAGAGGGTTGGTCGATCTAGCCACCCGAGTGAAGGGAAGTCAGTCTAGCGATGTCAACCGAGAGAGAGCTTTGTAACTAGCTGCACCCGTAGAAGCCGCCAGGACGGGCCAATCTTCGAGAACGAAAGACGGTGAGCGGAGAAAAACGGACGAAACGACTGGTTAAGAGTGCTCGTTTGGTCGATGTAAAATAGCGTCGTTGTAAATGTACGACCTATTCATCCGCTGAGAACGGAGCCAACTCTAACAGTTAATCGTAAAAGGGAACAGGACGAGAAGTGCGAGAAAGACAGTCAGCTCGACAGATTGTTTACGAGTGAACGATAGTCGACGGTGGAAACGAAAGCAGGGAAAACGGTGACGCAGGGAAAAACCCTTACTAGTGAGTACCGCCTATTAATCCTTTTGTAGCGCATTAGCTCTGAATTAGTCGGGAGCGCTATAGGATTATAGTTACGTTTACGCTCGATAAGAAATACGGGAATTGACGTAATATTGTACTAAGTCAGGTGAATGGTTGTTTGTGCGTGTGTTTAAGTGAACAGTGTGTTAATTCTTGAATGTGTTAAAGAATAGGCCCACTGTTGTATCTGCGAATTTAACGTGTGTTCTAATAATAATCATTGAAAACTTGTTGTCGTGTTGCGAATATGGAGTTGGAAATGCATGTGGAAACTGATGAGGATGAAGCCGTGCATGTTGTGAATGATAATGAGAGGGCTAGATCCCCTATAATAGGCCACGCGACCCAAACCCAAGGGTCCACTTTAGACTCGATAATGACAAGATTAGAATCCGTCATGGACCAGGTCCAAGGCGAGCGATCGATGATGGCAACTTCTATAGCGTCATTGGAGGAGAGATTGAAGGGAGAGCTGAGAGGCATGTCCGAAGAAATGGACTACCGATTTAAACAAATGGATAACCGATTTCAGAGCGTGGATCAACGCATTGGGGAACAAAGGATGATGGAGTTTGGAGGCGGGCGGAAGATTCCGCCACGGTTAGACCCAGAACAGGAAGATGAAGATAGAGAGAATAGGCCTAGGCATGGAAGAGAGGTTGAGAAACGAACCACAGGCCAAACCTGGTCCCAGGCCGTGAATATAGATGACACCGCGTCTTGCCCTCAGGCCACCTGCGTTGAAACTAGTGTAGGGGTGACAACTTCTAACGCGCCTGATAGAACCGTGAGGAGGAGCGAGCGGTTACGTAGCCGTCCCAGAGTACGGTACGATGATCAAGCCAGGTTAGAAGGACCTCCCCTAGGACCACCACTAGTAGAAGGAGTGAGATGGGAAACCGAATACAGATATAACGATCGTTTAGTTCATCCAGAATACAGGAGTCTCAGCTTCTCACCAACACGAATTGACTTAGCGCCCAATTCGGAGGATGTCTGTAGGCCCAACCTTAAGGCGACGAGGATTACGCGGGCTGGTGTAACAGCCGACCCACCAATAGTAAGTGAGCAAGTAAGATCTCCCCACCCTAGCAAAGTGGCAGAGATGGGATCTCGGGAACCCAGCTGCTCGCACGGTCCGTCTACAAGAGAGAAGGGGGTTGAGGCATCTGATCTAGACCACGAAGCGGAGGAAACGTGGAGACGGAAGCCCCAATATGTGTCCAGCTATGAACGCCACAGAGAGCAGGATTGGGTTAGGGACGAACCTGACTATGACGTTAGAGCTTGGCAAACCCCAGTAGACGACGGCGAAGGCGAACCCGACAATGACGACTTGGATGCGGATAGATTAAACCTTGACCATAGGAGGCCTAATGATGAAAATGTTGATGAAAATGATGATGAACAATGTCTGTATGTGAATGAAAGAAGTGATAGAATAATTTCTTTTAAGCCCGAGCGAATGCGAGACCAGACGAGGCACATATTCACAAAAGAAAAGAATATGCTCTCGAAAAGTCTCTTGGTTACAGAAATGAATACTAATGAGAACAGCGAAACACGTAAAGTAACAGCTGTCTCTAGGGATCGAGTAGAATCAGATCAGTTTTCAGCAGCAAAAGAAAATGCTGGAAATTTGTTCTTGATCAATGGCACATTTAGTTCTAATTCAGTCGGTGTGGCAGCCCCTCAATCAAACCACAGGATGCAAACCGATGGTACAAAGTTAGGGACTTATCAAACAAAATCTGCAAAAGAAAAAGATTTTTGTTTTGATAAATCCAGAAATAGATTTCCTCAGTATGATGGTACCCATAATAATGATGAAGATGATGAATGCTTGTTTGTTGTTGAAACTCGTGATGATGGTGTACAAAATGATGTGAGACAGAGAAGAGCTTTAAGTGAAATTGATTGGCAAAATGATGGTGTGATTGAAACACAAGTTGAATATGGAAATGATTCATTAAGAGTGCGAATGAATAACCGCAATGATGATAGACCGAGTGCACAATTACGTCAACAGAGTAGGCTGATAAAACAGGGAGGGTTAGCTAATGTCCAACCGTTAACTCAAATTTTGAAAGGGGGGTGCCCTAATTCAAATTTTGCAACCAGACAAAATGAAACCACCCTGGTGAGTGAGAACAGCAACAGAGACGATGTAAACGTGAGAAGAAGTGTATCTGAACCACGTAATCTTACGAGAAGCTCGTATCTGAACTCTGTGTCTGAAAGGAGAAATCAAGATCACCTTCCAGTCAACGAAACTTTGCGAGCATCAATGTCTGCTAATACCAGAGCAATCAACGTTAGAAATAGACCTGTGTCTGCGTATCGAGAAACTTTGCCACCGCAATCAAAGAGATACTTTGAGTTAGGAAGAGATACAGTGAGATCGCCTAACCTACGTTACGATGATAATCGAGTCAGTGGTGTTTACGACACTGATGCAATAATGATGTCTGAACAGATGGGGAATCGATCGGCGTTCACGAGAAATGAAGGCATGACTACGGTGTGGCCAAGCAATAATAAGACTGGTGCGTTGAGGTACAATGAGGACAGAGTGATGCCAGAAGGGAGAAGGCAGGAGCATCAATCAGTAAATTATCATTCTACGGGAATGAATGCTGATTATCGATCTTTGCCTGTACCTAAAGTGACAGTGTCTAGTGCTACACAGACGAATGATGGAGATGGGTACGTAGAATGGAGAAGCAGGAACAAGGAAAATAATACAACGACAGCAATAGAACAGCCGAGGATGCGTGAAGGGAGGTCAAACTACCTGAAATTAAAAGAATTCACAGGGGCAGAATCTGTAGACATCTTTATAAAAAGATACAGGCTATGCCAGGCTCAAAATTGTTGGACGCCTTCGGAGAGTTTTAACAATTTGTGTTGCGCTTTATCTGGACCGGCATCGCAGTTGTTACTCGAAAGTGGATCAGAAGGAAACATGGATGCTGAAGAATTAGTGACGAAGCTTCAAAATAGGTACGGTAGTTCAAATCAGCGTAACTATAAGACTATTATTAAATAATAATGATAGTTCCCCTACCCCTGACATATTTAATATAAACGGAACAGACATCTCTGATAAGCTAGAAATTGCTAATAAATTCAATGTATATTTTGTTAATATTGGTCCCACATTAGCTTCTAAAATTAATGAAAACCCAGAAACATTTAAAGCATTCTTAAAGGATTCACAAAACTCTTCTTTTGGACTCTTGCCTACCACTAAGCAGGAAGTAACTGATATTGCAAAACAGTTAAAAACAACTTACAGTTGTGGCATGGATGATATAAGCCCTAGTGTAGCAAAGGCCACAATCCAGGCTATTGCTGAACCACTGGCTCAAATCATAAATAGTTCATTTTCTACGGGCATCATCCCAGCAGAAATAAAAATTGCTAAAGTCATACCTCTTTATAAATCGGGTGAAAGAAATAAAATAAGTAACTTCAGACCCATCTCTATACTACCATATTTTTCTAAATTCTTCGAAAAAATCATGTATAACAGAGTGATGGATTATTTTCTTAAGATGAATGTTTTATCGCCTAATCAGTATGGCTTTCGAAAACAACATTCAACATATATGGCACTTTTGGAAATACAATGTAAAATCCTGGAATCCATAGATAACCGTGAATTTTCTCTAGGAATTTTTTTGATCTCTCCAAAGCCTTTGACACAGTGAACCACAAAATCCTATTAGAAAAACTTAATCACTATGGTATCAGAGGTGTAGGTAGTGCATGGTTTTCCGAGTTTCTTAACAACAGATCACAATATGTTTATTTTAAGGGTCAGTTATCTATTAGCAAACCCATAAATTGTGGGGTACCACATGGCTCAATTCTGGGGCCATTATTATTTCTAATATATGTAAACGACCTTGCAGCTACCTCCAAAATATTTCACTACATACTGTTTGCGGATGACACAAATGTTTTTATATCTGATAAATCAGTAGAATCACTGTTTGAAAGAGCCAATCATGAGCTAACCACCATTTCTTCCTGGTTTAGAGCTAATAAATTGTCGCTAAATATTGATAAAACAAAATTTATTCTGTTTCGATCCCGCCGTAAACTGCTGCCAGCTTATAATTATAGGCTTACAATAGATGGCAAGCAAATTATGCAGACCGAGTCATGTAAATTTTTAGGTGTGTATCTGGACCAGCACCTCACTTGGAAAGAACACATTATGCAAATATCTAAGAAATTAGCCAAGAATAGCAGCATACTGTCAAGGATTCGTCACTGTCTAAATAAAACTACTCTACAAAGCTTATATTATTCTTTAATTTTCCCCTATTTATCATACTGCAACATTTGTTGGGCTGCAAATTATACTTCTTATTTGAAAGACTTGGAGATTCTACAAAAGCGTGCCATTCGAATGATTTTCATGTTGCACTGGTCTGCCAGTACCAAACCTATTTTTCAAACCTATAATATACTTCGATTAGCAGATATAAATAAGTTTCAAATTGGTTTATTCATGTTTCGCTATCATCACAGATTGTTGCCTAGTACGTTTGATGATTATTTTTATCAGGGAACTGCTGTACATGATCATTACACTAGAACCTTGTTAAATTACCGTACTGACATTGCTCATACTAGAATGAAATTGTTTTCGATAAAATGCTCTGGCCCTTCGATTTGGAACAATATTCCCAATGATGTTAAGCATCTTCCCACCCTTAATCTGTTTAAGAAAAAATTTAAAGACTGCTTGATCTCTGTACGGTATGTTAAGACTTAAACTTTCAGTTATGATTTCGTTGATTTGTGATTTGTGTACCATACTCTCACACAATGCACTTTGTTTTTTGCACTGTTACTACTGCCAAATATTATCCAGAAAAAGGTCGATCCAGTCGCAGCGGGTCCATATGACCCTTTTGGATAGACCTTTTGATATGTGCTTTCATCTACTGGAATTGTTTTTTTTCTTGATTTTGTACTGTGATCTTATGGTATTTGATGCTCTGTCAATAAAATGGCTTACTACTACTACCATCTCTCGCCTTCTCTATGCCTCCCCTGCTTGGTGGGGATTCACCACCGCAAGTGACCGACTAAAACTCCAACGTTTCCTGCAAAGGGCCAAACGGCTGGGCTACTTTCCTCCTCAACAACAGGATTTAGACCGAATGATGGAAGAAGCAGATGTCAAACTCCTGCTTGCGGTCAACCGGAACTCACAACATGTGCTTAGAGGCCTCTTTCCTCCGACCGTTTGTAGGCCTTATGCTCTGCGCCCTAGACCTCATGAATATGAACTCCCAAAAAAAGATGACCACAATTTCATCTCTAGGGTTCTATATCGTACCATTCGGGATGTTAAGTTTTAACTCTCAATCCTGACTATAGGCATAAACTTATAGTTTTTAATTTCATTACTTTCATTATCTCATGTAAACAAGTTGCGGTATGTCAACTTTGTATCTTAATAATAATAAACGAAATCTAATCACATCAACATTTCACGGTCATCTGTCTGTCAGTACAGTAGGCGGTGAAATGCATTACATCATTAGGTAACTAACTAACAGAAATACCGGATTACCCAATAACTCAATAGCAAGTCGGTAAGGCTGTCGACGAGTCTAAGCGACTTAGTTGATGAGCATGTGACTTAGTCGACTAAGTTGTTAAGTCAGTCACTAATTCATTGAAAAAGTCCGTCGGTAACTCCTCAGCGACTGACTTAGGGGATTAGTGGCGTCCATTCTAACTGGCAAACGGTGGTGAAGATCTCCCCCAAATGGCCAGGTATATCTGGCTATTTATGGAGAGCCTTTTAAGAGCCTCACCAGGGCGGTTAGCAGTTGGTCTTTCAATAAAGGATTAATACTTACTTAACAGGGAAATATATCAAATATGAAAAGGTGCGTCTTAAGATTGCTTGAAATGCTTCTTGAGCTATTCTGGAACGGAATAGTTCGCAAGTATAATGGTAGACTGTTCCAGGAGGATAGTCTAGTCCTTTGCACGACAAGGGACGACGAGACCTAATCGTCTCACGGAAGCGCGGAACCAACAGGTCTCCATGGTAGGTTGAGCGCAACGACCGTCGATTGGGATGACTGGAAACAGTAACACATGGCTCTCTAATGTAGTCCGGTGTCGCCCCTACTATCGAAGTTCTTCCCATGAGAAGGAACTTGAAGTTAATCCAGCCCTCGACGGGAAGCCAGGAAGCCAGCGCAGCAGGAATTGCAGCATTTTGAATCCATCAAAGCTACAATTTGGATTAAGAAAAACCATCAAACAGAAGCAGCTTACTATCACATTCTTGGAATTCCTAGAAGCAAATTTTACATGCCTAAAGCAGAACTGTACTCACTCGCAACTGGTCTGGTTTCTTACTGTCTCGACTACCGCAATTTACTGCTCACTGGGATTGGTACAGCAGATCTGAACAAACTATGTTTTTATTTAAAATGCACTTTAAGGATCAATATATTTCACCATTATTGTTCGCCTTACAATGGCTTTCCATCAAGCCAAGAATTTAGTTAAAAATATATCGAATAGTTCACAAAATCACGTAGGCCTAATATGCCAAAATAACTTCTGTCGACGTCAACGGCCTATGTTGCCATAAGATGTCGTTAAACTCTGGATCCACCAACATCATCTCTCAGTTATCTTACCTATATCCACACCTTGTACTCGGTTGCTCTCGATTTACAGATAGCCTACTCAACTCATGCTCTGCCTTTCACCAAACAGCGTTGGGTTCTCGGCTGTTCTCGGTTTGGCTTCTCTAATTTATCGCTTTGGACCAGTAGGCTTCTCTAATGGGCTATGACTTTGGCTATACAGTTTCAGTTGATGAGACTAGCGTTTTTCGTTAACGATAACTAAAACGAAAACCTTTGTTAACGAAGACTCAAGGTTTTAGTTAACTGAAACTAAAACTAAAACTAAAGGAAATACGATAACGAAATAAAAACTAATACTCGCCAAACCGGTCAAAAGCGATAACTGAAACTAAAACAGGCAAAACTAATAATAACGGAAACATGTAACGAAAACATAAACGAAAACACACAACGAAAACCTAGGCCCGGCTGAATGGAATAAATGCGCTTTATGTCAAGCGACCAATTAACGTCTTCGATTGTTTTCAATTGACATAATATTGCTTATTACTGAAACGGCGCTATATAAATCTGAGGATGAGATAGGATTCCCTCGCAGACAAAATATATGACGTCATTCTACACATTGAAGGAACCGTCGATTCCAATTTTAAGACAATACGGCGAGCGTTTCCATAGTAACAATTAAATTAAAAAATTTCTATCCAATCGAATTTCGAATGCCTTCCGTTGCAATGGTAATCGATTATCAGTACTTTATTACGCCCGAAGGCAGAAGCAAAACATACAAAACATACATGCACATAGGCTATGATTATACAATCTAGCCAATAAGAGTGCTGGAGATTGCTCGAACGGGTCCCAAATGTTATAAAAGCTCGACCTTGATTGATGTAAACATGCCAAAACCAAGAATCTAAGGCCGCAAGGGAAGATGCATATAAACACTGGACTTTGGGTCAGTGGGTCTATTGTCGACAAGCCCTTGCAGCTTCCAACTTTCATTCGACTTCAAACACTACTACATAACTAATTTTCGAAGCCAACTATTTCATTGCCTTGCTGGAAGACCCACAACTCCAGCAGTTGATGGGAGGATGAATCCGGGAAGGGCTGCTATAGGTGGCCTACATGGAAAACTCCCGTTCGTCGGTTGACGGGAGTCTGAGTACCCTCAATCCCACTTTCTATCTTACCTTGGGCGGTAGGTAGCCCATTTCTTTCCAATCTCTTTAAACTGTCTGGGCAGACTACTGAAGAAGAAGTAAAAATATAAGAATCTAACTTAAAGGTGTAGCCATGGGTGTGAAGTGTTAGCGACTTCATTCTTTTAACTCGGTATATGAGGATGGGTGGCCAGTCCTATCCTCGCTTGAAGTCTGGTCTTCCTACTGGTAGTGGGTTGTGAGTGTACTCATGTCTTAGTTGAGTTCGCTAGGAGTGACATTTGGAGCATATATGTATGTATGTATGTATGTATGTATGTATGTATGTATGTATGTATGTATGTATGTATGTATGTATGTATGTATGTATGTATGTATGTATGTATGTATGTATGTATGTATGTATGTATTGTAATATAGTCTGGGCCTCGAACTACACCTCACGACTTACACGCTTGATTATCTTACAGAAAAGAGCCGTTCGAATAATTACTAAATCTGATTATAAGTGTCATACTGCTCAACTTTTCCTCCTCCACGGCATTTTAACATTAGATCAGATTAGAATATTGCAAACTGGTGAATTTATGTTTCGTTATAAACACGGTTTTTTACCTAACACCTTTACTGACTATTTTAAAACTGGCTCCGCCACTCATTCTTACAGTACTAGAACAGCCTCCAATTATAGACCGATTTTTGCTCACACAAACACTCGCAAATTCTCTATTAAGATAACTGGTCCAACTGTTTGGAACAATCTTCCTGCCGACATCCTTAGCGCGTCTCATCTCCTCCTATTTAAAAAACTTCTGCGTGCCCACCTACTAACTTTAAATATATAACTGCTTTTAATCTTTTGTTTGTTTATTAAAGAACTTTTCAGCATTAGACAATGCTAATTATGTTATCATTTTAGTTGTTGCTTAATTCACTCCCAATCCTGAACATTATGTTATCAACCTCCACCTAACAGCACTGGTACATAGGTGGCCCTGCTTAGCGGGACTCTGGTCCCTTTAGGTCCTCCTTTTGTATCCCAACTTAGTATTATTTGAAATATGATGATTTGTTACTGTACTTTTTGGGAGCAATAAAAACCTATGTTATGTTATGTTATGTTATGTATGTATGTATGTATGTATGTATGTATGTATGTATGTATGTATGTATGTATGTATGTATTTATGAGCACTTGTTATAGCGCCCCTTCAAGATTTCTACTCAGAGGCGCTCCCGACTACAGCGCGGACACTGAATCGGAGTTTCACGCCGAAGCGCATGAGCAATTGCGAGTGAAGGACTTGCCCAGGGTCCCTACGCGGCGGCTTGAGATAGGAAAGCATACTGCGCTTGTGGAGATATGAACCCTAACCTCTGGGTTTGACAGACCAGCACGCTCACCACTATAGGCTATGGCCACCTCTATTGATAAAGAACTAAAACTGAGGCTACATAATAACTTTGTATTGGTGTTGTTCAGTTCACTTTAGTTTAATTCAAATTAATATAGTAAGTTCTCATTTAATTTAAACACGTAGGCTATACTGTAGGTCGCAGCCAACACAGGTTGATCATTGCAGATATTCACAATCATGACGCCCTCGATAGTTCACAAGGAAGTGGAGGGACAAGCCGCCATATCTCTTGAAGAGACAATCGCTTGGTGAATTTTGCACTTTGATAACAGCGCTATATAAGTCACCAGATTAGATTAGATTAGATATAGAAGTCATCAGATTAGAAAGCTGTGGATTTGTTAGCGTATGAGATATCATTATAGTCTTTGCGCGAAAGTATGGACAAGTTTACTGTCTCTTGCTAAGCAACGTGGAAATCGAGAGTTTCACAAAATTTCTTGACTATTTCTTAAAATTTAGAATGAATGTAGAATAAAGCAAGCAGAAAATAGAAGTAATTGTTGTGATGAAACTGTTGATTAAACTTCCCCTCCCCATTCCCTTATAGAAATGTAGAAGGACCACAATTCGTTTTGTACATTATCTCGCGTTGCTATGACAACGTCTATTATTGATTTTTGCGATGACGTGGAATATGATGTAAGCCATATTGTTTATGGCAAAGAAGGCGAAAACAGCGTAACAGGCCATCAACGAAAAACTACGCTTCAGACGCATGCATAGAGATTTCTGTTCTATTATATTATTAATAACTAGATGTTTGCCCGTCCTAAGACGGTTAAGTTTAGGGAGTTTGCACGCTCGACTTAAAATCGCATGATCGGAGCGCCACCTTTGCGACGGATTTAATATACTGAGGAACAAAAGAAATCATGCGACCTCTAACGGTGACTACCCGCTGGCTGCGCCAGTCTCGGCCGACCCTATGCGGCATTCGCCTTCTCTCCCCTCCTCTCGCCTCCCTCGCCTCCTCTCCCTTCCCTTCCCTCCCCAATACTCCTCTCCCTTCCCTCCACTTCCCTCTTTCCCCTCCTTCCCCCCCTCCAAAACTCCCCAAAACTCCCCTCCTTCCCTTACCCTTACCTTCCCTCTGTCCCCTCCATCCCTCTCCGCCTCTCTCTCCCTCCCTTCATTTCCCTCCCCTCCCCTGCCCTCCCCTTCCCTCCCTCTCCTCCAAAACGCCCCTCTCTTCCCTTTCCCATCCCCTTCCCTCTGTCCCTCCTTCCCTGACCCTCCCATAAAGCTCCCTCCCTCCTTCCCTGACCCTCCCCCTTCCCTCTGTCCCTTCATTCCCTCCCCTCCCTCTTCCTCTCCCATCCCCTCTTTTCCCCTCCCCTCTTTTTCGCTCCCCTCCCTCCCCTCCCTCCCTCCCTCCTCTCCCCCTCTCCTCCCTCCCCCTCCTACCGACGTGTATGGTTGACGCGGTTGCTTGTCCGCTCCGTGTGGCAATAATTGAAAGCGAAGTTATAATGTGTGACGTCACAATAATTGTGACGTCACACAAAGAACTTCGGCTAGATCTATATCATAATCGAGCGTTGCTATGACAACGTCTGTCACGGAAGAAAGACAGACGCACGTTCATTTCTGTTTCATTATATTAGTAATACTGTATGTCTATCTGGAATGCTAAGACACACAATGAATGTGTTTATCACCAAACCGAAGAATAAGGTGAACAATAGTTCTGAAACGAACATTTCAGAGCAATGCATGAGTTCTGAGTTCATTAATTAATACTAGTATCGCTTAACAATAAAAGTCCATTCATGGTCAATTTCACAACAGTATAATTCTGTTTTAGAAAACTAACAACCAGTATAGTAGCACGATGCAAGCTAAGATCAAGCGCACGCTAATCGTATAAAAATGTTAACTATCAAGCACCTTTATTCACGACTAAAATGCCGGTCTGTATAATAATAATAATAATAATAATAATAATAATAATAATAATAATAATAATAATAATAATAATAATAATAATAATAATAATAATAATAATAATAATAATAAGATGAGTAGGGCCTTTCCAGACAATTTTCTACAATAGAAAATGTTGAAGTCCCTGAGGGATCCTGTATACCTCGGGGCATTTTAAAAAAATAAATAAAAAATAAATAATAATAATAATAATACGATCTACATCAGCTAAGATGGGTTCAGCCATATGAGACATTTCTCATTGATGACATCCATGGTGACAGTGTGTTGACGTCGATACACGAATGCAATTATCGAATTACTCATAGGCAAGTTAAACGCTCTAAAGTCTGTATGTTTTAAATTATCGTGGCGGTTTGAACAGGCAGAGCCAAGAAATTAGGATTTACGTTGGTATGTTCGGCTAGTTTTGCCTTTACAACGTGCAGTATAATTACGTAACGCGCTCATCCAGTAGGCTACATCACATGTTTTTCTGTGTTCCTGCTTATACAAACACTTGTAGTTACAAAATATATGAAGGCAAAAAGTGTTTAATCGGCAAACTTATAGTATCGGGGCTGAAGGATTATACAGTACCTTTAGGCATGCTGCCCGGAAGTCGGACGCTACCAGGTTTTCTAATGACGACACTAACCTTAAGTCCTTAACCCTGACCCTAACCGACACTCACGACACCAGTAAATTTACGCACTATAATCCTAAAACCCCGATACTATAAGATTGCCGTTTCATCTAAATAAGTAACCGTTTGTTCAAGATGTTTAATTTACATCGATTTTACTCGGGACAGCAGAGTCTGTTTTTCACAGGGAAAATCCCAAGTGTTAACAATATTATTCATAAAATCGGTCCTTATGAGAAACGCTCTAAAGACGTCTAGGACTCTGAGTAATATCATTCCTCCAACGTCCGGAAGCGAGGTAGACGTCTGCAAAAGATTGAAGAACTTCCCTGGAGGTTAAAAAGCAGCGAAATCAAAGTATTAGCAAAGCAGTTTTGAACAGAAAAGACGTCATCCGATCTACGTGACGTCACAATCATCCGAAGCGAATCGAGGTTTTGTTGATGACGTCACTGTAAAATCAGACAATGAAAGCTTTTTTACTGATAGCAGAGCAAAAAAGCGTTGTTAGAGGAACTTTAAATTAATGGTTGCAATATTAGTAATAATCGTTTATTAATTCAAACTGACAAGTACGGTACACAGTAAGATTATATGATTATAGTAGTAACAGATAATAGCAAGTTTAACAGGAGTCGAATTTAACTGTATGGCAGCCTGCAATGCACCCATCTGTCCTATTGCTAATTTTACAGTCGCCCCTAAGGAGTGGAAGGCTGAGTCAACCTTATGGGCTAGCGGGTATCGAACCCGCGTTCTTTTGATCTTCGTGCCAGCGTATTACCATTCAACCATCTCCCCATCCGCTATTAGGCTACTGTGCAACTAAAAACATAGGCTACAACCAGTGTGTAACTGTGTATATTAAGGAACAAGCAGCTAAAGAATTCTGACGATATTTTAGAAACTCCGACAGATCTCCACTGACCATTAGCCCTTAAATGCCCTGAAGACTCTGAGCATGAATTCGCCTTCCGTGTTGCCGAACTGTGTGCATGGAATGACGACGTAGTTGCCTGGATTGAGTTCGTAGTGAACACAGACCTCGCGTAGTGGCCGACAGTTCTCAACCTTCGGCAGACTCGTTTCGTTCTGGTCGTAGTTCGCTCCATCCCCACGAGGTTTCACGCCCGGTTTCAGCTTCACAAATCGTTCGAGTAACAGTTTAGATATTTGCTAGTCAAGGTAAGTAAGTAAGTAAGTAAGTAAGTAAGTAAGTAAGTAAGTAAGTAAGTAAGTAAGTAAGTAAGTAAGTAAGTAAAAGGTAAGTAAGTAAGTACATAAACAAGTAATATTTATTAGCGTGAGACAAACGCCCACGCTTTACAACAACAATTCATACAATATGGAGTGGCGCTCCTTCAAATCGGCGGCGGTGGTGAAGGGTCTTCAGTACAATTCAATGGTTAAAAGGTTTTACAGTGGAACTCCGCCACTGCTTGCACTCTGGCAGTGCCAGTCTCAAGCCTAGATAAAGGAGGAGGGCGACGCTAGTGAACTTTGTTATAATACAGTGTCGTTAAACTGAAACTACAACTTTGTAGTGATCTGGAAAAACCGTGTCCAATTGTACAGACCTATACCCATAAGGTCTATAATATGGTAACAATGGAGCAGTAGCAATAGGCTATAACAGGAGCGTGAATTAACAGCGTTTTTTAAACGTTTGCGCCACTGTGGTCTATTCGATAGTGTCCTGGGTCTTTGACTCAACTGTTGCAAGTTCGAGCTTTCTTTATAACAAACACCGTGTAACGACCTTGGACAAACTGTCTGGCGGGTCAGGATTGAAATTTACTGACCTTAGACGGTAGACTTACGTGTATAATAAGTGCATTAAGTAAATAACTAATGAATAAGCTTATATACAATTTTCCTCAGATTGCTAGGCAGCTGTGTCTGTTACCTCGCAGAGTCCAAGACCAATATCAAGAGTTCCCTTGTTGTTCTTGGATCTCTGCAGTAGAGACACGATCACGTGACCCTTGCCATCCGGTCCAATGTTGGATGATTCCACAGAAATTGGAAATTGGGGATTTTTCCAGAACGCACCTGGAAGAAGCAACATTAAAAATCGTCCAAATAATAAATTTCGAAATATAATTGTATGAAAAATAGATCGCGCACCTTGAATATCTATACTCAAATCCTACAAGTAAATTGTTAGAAAAGTAAGAAAGTAAGAAGTAAGTAAGAATATCCTTTAATAAACTGCATTTTGGTGTACACACATCATAGTATTCGCAATAACCTAGGCCTATAGTAGCCAGTCTATCTTATACTAAATAAACTAATTAAATATGAACAAAGTAAACACAGAGTCAAAATTTTAAGCTGATCATTATGAAGATTTTTCATGTTTTACAGATTCTCGACGTTAAACTACAAACAGTGAGCAGCATGATCAGATCTTATGTGATCCGATCTTATGTGATCCGATCTTATGTGATCTGATCTTATGTGATCTGATCTTATGTGATCTGATCTTATGTGATCTGATCTTATGTGATCTGATCTTATGTGATCTGATCTTATGTCATCTGATCTTATGTCATCTGATCTTATGTGATCTGATCTTATGTCATCTGATCTTATGTGATCTGATCTTATGTGCACTGATCTTATTTCACCTGGTCTTATGTAATCTGATCTTATTTCATCTGATCTAGACTGTCACGTACTTGTTCAATCGTGTATCCTAAATCTTATCTGACACACCCACTTCTCATTATCAATAACTAGATCTTTGCCCGTCCAAGGACGGCTAAAAAACAATTTTAAAATATGTTTTTCACTCCCCTCGCACTCCAAACTCCCTCTCCTACATCCCCTCCCACACCTCCGTTCCCATCCCATCCTCTCCCTCCATGTGCATCCTACTGCCCTCCCCTCCCATCGTCTCCCTTCCCAACCCTCCTCCTCCTCCCTAACAATCCCCTCCTTCACACTATTCCCCTTTGCGTTACGCGTTTATATTACTAATTATCATTGTGCATGATCTCACGTTGCTATGACAACTTTTTGTTTATTGCTATGACGTAGAATGACGTAGGCCTAAGCCAAATGCAGTGAGAAGCGATGCTTGAAGACATAATATTGTGACGTCACACAAAGAACTTCGGCTAGACCTATATTATGTTCGAGCGTTGCTATGACAACGTCTGTCACAGAGGACAGAAGAAGAAGGATAAGCGTTCACTTCTGTTTGTTTCATTATATTATTAATTAAACTGAGAACAGGGGAGAGAAAAATGAGAATGAAAGTCTTTTCTGCACAAAGTTCAGCACTGCAATCAAAGGTTTATCTACGACGTCTATGAATAAACACTTGTTGCGGTTGCAATTGAGAGAAGTACAGTTGGTCTGCTAGAAAGTTTTAGTCTCATTAGTTTAAAAAGAATTTGTCTGAGTGGGAGGAAACTCACGGTCGTGCCTATAGCCACCGGAACCGCCAGAATTGACCCCAGGAACCCATTCCGCCTGGTAGATGTCCTGGTCCCACATATGTTTCCCCTGAAAACAGACAAACGACAAAATATGGAGCATTAACCAAAATACTTCATATTAAAAATACTCCTAATTAGATTGCATAAACATCTAATCTGATGTAAGTAATGTGATGTAACAGTGCACCTGCATAGAGCGTCTTAGGAGCCTCCCAGAGGCCATTTACGCGATTCGTAATCCTACTAGCATGCTCACATGGAACCAACATTTCCATATGGCACCCGTATAGAACCCATATGGGTCCCTCGTCTCCTATGCCTTTGCTTTACAGAAGATCCTTTGACATACATAAGGCTGGATTAAAGAAAATTAGCCTAGGTCTAGCAGTTAGCAATCTTCATTCCCATGAACATCAAATGTTCGTGAGAATGCTGGCAGGAAATGCATCGAGCGTTGGTCACTTAGTGTGAAGCCTTAGTCAAAATCAATCCGTTGGAGAATCCTCACCTAAATTCGATCATTTACGAAATCAGAGATTAAGCTACGGTTGGTAAGTAAGTCGGTCGAAACAGACGAGTTTTAAGTTTCCAACCGAAAAAGTCAAAGAACTGACAGAATTGGACAATGAATTCCAAATTCCACAGCTATCTCCTACACACCGAGAAATCCCGCGAGCCGAATAAAAAACAATAGATTTTGAACAATTCAAAGTATCAGTCAATAGAAACACATAACAACAAGCCAGATAACGGCTTTCTTTAACTTACGCTATCTTCGCAGATCTCTTGGGTTACGGCGTCCGGGTAGAGATGGCAGATTGTCAGACGCTCGAAATTGGCCAACCAATCTTCAAATGACATCCTAAACCAAATTATCAGAACATGAAATAATAATAATAATAATAATAATAATAATAATAATAATAATAATAATAATCTTTTCTTTATTGAAGCGCCTGACAAACGCATTGCGCTGTAAATTCACATGTTATGCAATTTAAATCTTAACTACTAACAGAACAGACAGCCTGCAATACATGGCGCTAATAGCAGCCTACAAAGAATGTCTCTCCTACGGGGCTCGAACTCGGTACCTCTCGCTATCCATGCCAGCGTGTTATCCAATGCGCTGATATTATTTGAATAAATAATCCCTTAACATGCATTATTTCAACTATTAATTTATTATTAATTTGCCAAAATCATGAACTCTTTCACCTTAATAGGGGCCTATCACTCTCAATTAAAAGACTCTTATTCCGTAGCAGCTGTTCACTATAGACTTCATTCGAGTTCTTCCTTACGCGTTAAAGAATGTACTGAGTAAGACACCATGCAGCACTTAGTGACACAATGCAAGTAGACTGACCAGAAATCTCCATCGTCTCTCTTCAGCATCTCCAGTTCCTGCTTCGCCTGATCCGAAATCGTCGACCATTCCTTCGAACTGAAAACAGACCCAGGCTATTCATTCAGCTGAATGAACGAACAAATATACTTGAACGAGTGAACAAAAATGAATGAACATTTAAATATTTTCGGAGGACATCAACAAGTCATCTCTGTTTCATAAACATTGTCCAAGTTGAATGCCTGACTTGTGATGAAGTTCTGTGTACATGTATCTATCTATGTATCTCTATATGTATGTGTGCATAAGTAAGATCCCTTTTCTGGTCTCCAACTCCCAGCTAGGCAGTGCATGCCCCGAAATACGTCTCAGACTAGAATTATGCGAAAGCCGTTATCTGCATACTCGTCTCGCTCTTCAGATCGGCTTGATCTCTTTGTTCCTAGGACTAGGAATGATCTGGTCCAACACCGAGCATTTGCTGTGATGGGACCCTCCATTTGGAATGACCTTTCCCCTCACTAAGGGTTAAACTAATGACTTATTTCCCTCATCGGTCTCTCGCTCTTTAAAGTCGTTTCTGTTTCCTCGGTCTTCTGTGCAGAGAGCACCTCTGAACAGTTATTCTGCGAGGGGCGCTTTATAAATTATTAGATACGATACGATGCAATATGTATCTCTGAATGCATATATGTGTGTATGTATCTTTAAATGTAGGCCTATAATACTTGTATGTGTTACTATGCATGTATGCATGCATACTGTAATTTGTAATTATCGGTTTCTTTAATGAACCAGGTTGAGTGCTTTTCAACTAAGATAACCCGCCGACACCATTCCCATCAATTCAATTTCAATTTACCAATAAATCGCGGCCAAGGACTAGGGCCTGGGCCCCCGAAGATTGGAAGCCTTCTTCTGCTGGACAATTAGTCCGGCAGGACCGGCACTGACCGGAGGACGCTAGCGTTAAAAGTAGACGTCTTATCTTAGCATTTACTCAGCAGTAGGCCTTCCCGTTTACCTGTGCATGTAGGTAATCGAGGTTGAGCTTGATGGCTCAAGAGTACACACTTACCCGTCAGACCAGGCACCATTCCATTCACCTTTGCCCCATGGATTCCGAATACGAAGCAGCCTGTGCTGAGTTCCCTCCAACTGTAATATTAATAATAGTAATAATAACAATAACAATAACAATAAAAATAATAATAATAATAATAATAATAATAATACTAATAATAATAATAATAATAATAATAATAATAATAATAATAATAATAATAATAATAATAATAATAATAATAATAATAATAACGAAAATAATAATGATAATAATGATGATGATGATAATAAAAATAATAATTTTTGGGCTATCTGATGGATCCCTTGATACATCGGGTAAGAAAATAATAATAATAAATAGCAATAATAATAATAATCAAACTTAGAATTCTGCCCATCTCTCATGAACAGACTGAAACATATCGCGTTGCATGCATACATGCATGTATATCAATGGCTAATTGTATGGCGCGTTGTTTGGAACTTTACAAGCTAAGAACCCTATACTAGATGAAAATTATTACATTTAAACCGATATAAAACATCTTCAGATAAATCATCCACTGTAGTCCATTCGTAAAGCTATTTCTATATCTGTCCTAGTATCCATTTGTTTAGCAAACCAATTATCCTGCATCGTAGGCTCAATGACAACATTCATGTTGACAGTAGTCTCCACAAATACAAATGTCATTAGTAAAAACCACATGCTAGTGGCTGCGAGAACAATCATAAATTTAAGCAATCATATATGCCAGTTTATCTAGTACAAGACAGTGAGTGTGCACGATCTAATCAAATGAATTGAGAGAGAGAGAGAGAGAGAGAGAGAGAGAGAGAGAGAGAGAGAGAGAGAGAGAGAGAGAGAGAGAGAGAGAGAGAGAGAGAGAGAGAGAGAGAGAGAGAGAGAGAGAGAGAGAGAGAGAGAGCGAGTGGCAAGGCGAATACTTTTAGGTAGGTTCTTCCACATGTCCGGGCTCTGAAATTTAATTGAGAGTTTACGAGTGTTTGTTTTAGCATATAGCTAATTAGACAATCCCGCTTCCCTCTTGTAAGTCTAGAACGTGCCATAGGAGGAAAGTAAGATGAGAAGGTGGAAGGAGGGATCGATCGAGGTTATTTGAGTATTGCTACATAAAGGTCCAAGCTGAAGAAATCTAATTTGTTTAATCATGATAAGGAGTCCGTATTGAGCAAATAGGGGTCGTGTGTGACCGAGTCTCGGTGAGCTCGTAATGATCCTAATAGCTTTCTTTTGTAAGATCGCTATTATAGACCAGTGAGATGGGTATCGTAGGTAGATGTCCAGATTAGGCTACAGTAGGTGAGATAGGATTAAATTAATGTCCTTTAGTATATGAGAGGGTTTAAGAGGGAAATTCTTTTGATGATATATGTTTTTTTAAAAATATTTTTTGCTAATTTAATTGACGTGTGTTTTCCATTTTAAGTGCTCATCAATGTAAACTCCAAAAGGTGTTATCAATGAGGGTAGCCGTAGTGGGTGTATTATTCTAGTAGGTTTCGAAATGACGGGGAAAATGATGGGCCATCATACAGTTAATGAATTCATTGGTATGATTATGGTTTTCAAATGCTAGCAGGTCAACATTAAAGTCACTAGCAAGATAGATATCTCTATTATTATGTCTATTTGTAGTGACGGTGTCCAGCAAGGTATCAAGTTCCTTATTAAATTCATCAAGGCTTGTTCCAGGTAGTCTATTATTATTCCGATCAATTTATCAACTGATTTGTGTTGAGAGACATTAATAAATAAATTCTCGTATGAGTTCGTGGGTTCATTAAATACGTCGCACTTAGAGTAATGAAATGCCCTATCTGATAAAAAAGACCAAGTTGGTCTGACCAACCCCACCACGTCCCTGCCCTCTGCTTTTGTGTAAGAAGTTGCAATTAGCGATGTGAACAGTGAATCGTATACCTATCAGCGCTCGTGAATAAGCTGGTGCCCTGCGCTTGGCTTTCGAGTGGCGCTTTAGAAGTTTGGAGATTACGATTACGATTACGATCATTGTGTTCGTTAACCAGGTTTGTGTTACTGCAAGGACACTAACGGAAAGTTAAAATAGCAGTAGCTGGAAGTCATAAAGTTTAGAAATGATACTACGACAATTTATGTGTTAAAAGCGAATGAGAGATTGACAAATTTGCTTATCATCTTAGAAGGAGCAAAGTATTCACTATCTTTAACGTGATTAGATAAAAAAATTACCATCGGGATCGAGGTCCATGTTATTAAGTAAGGGGCGTTGTATGATAAATAACCATTAAGCTCGATTGAAAATTAAAAGTAATAGATTAAGAAACTCAGGTGAAATTACAATAGCCTACTCTTTTATATTCATGTCTATGACATAATAATGATAAAGAACTGTAGTTTTCAGTGTGTGCCTATACATTTATTTCTTCAATAATGTTTGATTGCAATGAATGATAAATGTTTGAAAATTCAAAGTAAAATAAAACTAAAATGTGTATGATAATTTCTGCAAAGCATTGTATAACTTGCCTCAAAGACTGTCTTATTGCAATGCAAGTATCATAAAGATTAATAGCTGAATTATATTATGCTGTTAAACAATTAAAATTATTGTCATTGTAAAATACCGTTTAGACGCTTTTAAATGGTGTCTCTCGGACTGTAACAATTATTCTTTGTTTTCAAATGTATCGTATATAATTTTGAATTGTCATCAACAGCCTTTGATGTCATATGACGACGTTAAACTTTGGGGAAGAAATGGGGATTAAGACTAGAGAACCCTGCAAGGAAGGATAATTGTGACTTAGGGTTTAACCGAATCACCTTGACTACTTTGGTGAGGCTGTAGGCGTGTCCCGTGTACAGACCGTTAGCCATCTTCTTCGGCGTTGCTCCCTGAAATATACGAACAATCAGTGAACTCTATAATTATCAATAATTACTGTCATACTATACTATAATATATATATATATATATATATATATATATATATATATATGTATATATATATGAATAAAAGCCTACCAAGAAGAACCCGTCGTTACCTTACTCAGTGTGCATGGGCGGAAAAGGTAACCACACAGGTGTAACTGTACCTGGCTCGCGTCACCTACCCAGTCACCTTGTAACCTACTTATGATAACATCAGTTAGTAGGTGGAAGAAAGCATGAAATTGCCCTAAAGATGTAGGCCTATTCCCATAACAAGGACACAACAAGCTACACTTTGATACATCTAAAGATCCTAATACGATTTTTCCGAATCGCATGGCATTGCTCATTCCTTGGAGCGTGGAAGTGGGCGGTTTGGTTAATTAGTTATCTAGACAATTAATTAATTATCTAGACAATTCATATGGCGCCTTTTGTACGTTACAAAAGTGCTGCCTGTACCGTACTAGCCGAAATGATGTGCAATCAATCAATCGAAAATTATATAGCGCCCGTCCAGATCACTACTCAGAGGCGCTGTTGAAGTCGCCTCGACTCAGAGATGCTGAAGTCACTGATAACAAAAACTTGTTCAGTAAGCAAACAGTGATCAGATAACTAGAAGAGTCGCCACTGGCGGGGTCCCGCACACATGTAGAGCCTATAACCGATTTCCGTTGAGATTCGACTGCTGACACCGCGTACACATGTTCGGAATCCCTAGTCCGTATTCCGTCTAGGATGAGGAACGGCGAAGTAAATGATATCCACCGGAAACGATAATCCTACAGTTCTTCTGTCCCTCGTAAGTGGTAGAAGACGCGGGCGGCGTGCGAGTATTTAATAATAATAATAATAATAATAATAATAATAATAATAATAATAATAATAATAATAATAATAATAATAATAATAATAATAATAATAATATAATAAATTAATAATAATAATAGTAATAGTAATAGTAATAGTAATAGTTATAATAATAATAATAATAATAATAGTAATAATAATAATAATAATAATAATAATAATAATAATAATAATAATAATATAATAATAAATTAATAATAATAATAATAATAGTAATAGTAATAGTAATAGTAATAGTAATAGTAATAGTAATAGTAATAGTAATAGTAATAGTAATAGTAATAGTAATAGTAATAGTAATAGTAATAGTAATATTGTATTGTATTGTATTTGAACACTTGTTATAGCGCCTCTACCAGATTTCCCATTCAGAGGCGCTCCCGACTACTGCTGTAGTCGGAGTTTCACGCCGAAGCGCATGAGCAATTGCGAGTGAAGGACTTGCCCAGGGTCCCTACGCGACGGCTTTGAGGTGGATTCGAACCCGCAACCCTCCAGCTGCAAGGCACCGAACATACCCCCAAACCACCGCGCCCCAGTATATTGTGTTGTGTTGTGTGTTGTATTGTACTCCACGTTTATAATGCGACCGAGCCACCCGCAGTAAAGATCCGAGAAATTAATCTCTGATAAACCGACCCGACCGGGAAGCGAACCCGGGGCGCCGGCGCGGCAAGCGGGCACCAACCCACTCGGCCACTCAGGATCCTTAATAGTAATAGTAATAGTAATAGTAATAGTTATAATAATAATAATAATAATAATAATAATAATAATATAATAAATTAATAATAATAATAGTAATAGTAATAGTTATAATAATAATAATAATAATAATAATAATAATAATAATAATATTAATAGTAATAGTTATAATAATAATAATATAATAATAATAATAATAATAATAATAATAATAATAATAATAAATTAATAATAATAATAATAGTAATAGTAATAGTTATAATAATAATAATAATAATAATAATAATAATAATAATAATAATAATAATAATAATAATAAAAAATAATAATAATAATAAAAATAATAATAATAATAATAATAATAATAATAATAATAATAATAATAGTTATAATAATAATAATAATAATAATAATAATAATAATAATAATAATAATAATAATAATAATAATAATAATAATAATAATAATAATAATAATAATAATAATAATAATAATAATAATAATAATAATAATAATGATAATAACGATACAACGCTATAACGTAATTGCGTTCCGAGGCACTTTCGCCAACCAGGACAACGACGAGTAGGGTCATCTCCAGACAAATTACATCGACAGTTATATCTAAGTCTCAAACCTGTATAGGCCTACCTCGGGTCAAAAAAATAATAATGACGATTTGTATAGCGTCGTATCACGGTATCACAGCCGCGTGCGAAGGAGTTCAAAAATCAAGTGCAATCATATTTTCTAGTGGTTAAGGTAGGCCTAATGGTCAGGACCACCTCACCTAAGACCAACATCACTGGACGAGACTAGGGCACGATATATATATATATAATATATATATACATATGCTAAACAATAGTGTTTCTGGCGCTATATAAGCTAGTAGATTCGATGGGGTCAAAAGGTCAATGAAAGAGGATTCGAGCTGTTCAATCGCTTACGAGCCTTACGTTGATATGGGTGCCAATGAGTGACGACATCTGCATCATGTCACTCAGCATCTCGAAGAGGTTGCCAGGCGACCGTCTCTTCGGAGTGATGTCTATGTATTCGGAGATTCCACCGGTGAAGTCGACCAGAGCATCGCTGGCAAAACCACCGTTCAGGTTCTCATAGCAGCCGTTCAGTCTGAAGACAAATAGTATATTCATTTCTTCATTAATATATTCAGTCCAATCCAATTCAAATTCTGTTATTGATACCAAACTTATGTAAATAGATGTTAAAAGACATGGTGATGATTAGGTAACAAAAACATATTAATAAATTATCGATTTAGTCATAAATCATCGACTGTGTCCCGACATTTGGAAACAGCATCCTTCCGATTCCTTCGCCTCATTGTATTAACGGTGACTTCAGGTAATTGGAGTTTATGAAACTTCTTAACTCTGAGCCAATAATTGTCTTGAATGTTCACACTTCAACTTTATATAGCGCCACTTCAAGAGAAATTCGTTAGAGGTGCCCCTAGCCTTATAACAAAAAGAAACCACGATCTAAGTTAGAGAATGGGTTGTAGTCACGCTTCAAGTGCTTGCGGAAAAGAGGGAAAAGAGGCAGAGGTTCGTGTCGCAGGATGTTAGGCAATTTAGATTAAATCTTAAGCTGTCAAGTGCTTTGCACTTGAAACTTATTATGTGATTAGCCTCATCGCCATAGGCGTAGCTACATGGAGGCACGAGGAGGCAGTTGCCTCCTCTTGCTTTCTTGATATACTGGAACTTCTATTGACCAATGACCCCAATAACCAGAATTTTGCCAATGGTCTGTGAAGTTGCCTCCTGTTGAATTTAAGTCTGGCTACGCTCCTGCTCGCTGTCTGTAGATAACCATCTATATGTGATCCCAATATCGCTTCCTTAACACTTTAACTACATGAGTGTACTAAAAGCGACTGGGAAGCCAATGCAGCTCATCGATAAAGTGCTAAGTTCTGCTAATATCGAAAGTCATCGTCATACTTTGCGTAGGCCTTTTCGAACAGCGGAACCCAGAACTCGTTGGGTTCAAGGTCGTTTCTTCCGTAGACGAGTTCGATTTCTTTGCCGCCTCCTTCCTTCCTCACCTCTCGACAGGGCAGACGATCATCGATGATGATCTCCACCCAGGAACCGAAATGCCAGAAGTTGAAGTGAAAGATTCCTTCAGAAACATTTGCCAAATACATGTACGTATATCGCATAAAATGCGCTGCATGGTAGAGATGAGATGGTGGTCTATGGCATGACAATAGGGGTGTTACAAGAGTTCGGGTGAATGCATGGGAGAGATGGTGGTCTGTGATATGAGAATAGGGGTGTTACAAGAGTTCGGGTGAATGCATGGGAGAGATGGTGGTCTGTGATATGAGAATAGGGGTGTTACAAGAGTTCGGGTGAATGCATGGGAGAGATGGTGGTCTATGGCATGACAATAGGGGTGTTACAAGAGTTCGGGTGAATGCATGGGAGAGATGGTGGTCTGTGATATGAGAATAGGGGTGTTACAAGAGTTCGGGTGAATGCATGTGAGAGATGGTGGTCTGTGATATGAGAATAGGGTGTTACAAGAGTTCGGGTGAATGCATGGGAGAGATGGTGGTCTGTGATATGAGAATAGGGTGTTACAAGAGTTCGGGTGAATGCATGGGAGAGATGAGATGGTGGTCTGTGATATGAGAATAGGGTGTTACAAGAGTTCGGGTGAATGCATGGGAGAGATGAGATGGTGGTCTGTGATATGAGAATAGGGTGTTACAAGAGTTCGGGTGTATAGTACACTGTATACCCTATCCTGTACACTACTCCGGAGATAGCTCTAGTTAGGTACGCTAACATGTATGTATGCATGCATGCATCGATTCATGTACATGTATGTAAGTATGTATGTATGTATGTATGTATGTATGTATGTACGTATGTATGTACGTACGTACGTAAAAACTATGTATGTATGTACTATGTATGTATGTATACAACAGTGCTTTCCTCATGATTGGACAATGCTTGTGTGTAGACATAAACAATTGATCGAACAAGGTCAATCTTGCAGGAGATGGTTGAATGGTACGAAGATCAGAAGGACACGGGTTCGATAACCGCTAGCCCCCATGAGGTAAACTCAACCTTCAACTCCCTGGGGGCGACTGTAAAATGAGCAGTAGGTCGAATGGGCGCCTTGCAGTTGCAGTCTGCCGTACAGTTAAATTCGACGCCTCTTAAACTAATTATCATCTGTTACTTCTATATCATGTAATCTTACTGCATACTTGCACAGAATAGATAAAGCGTACGCTACATCTATTCTTAGAAAGGCATATCGATCGACGGGATAACTAACTACCTGCATAGTTTTTGTCGAATTCCTGGTCTTTTGGAACGCACCATTCAAACAGCTGTCTGTGTGTAGTGGCCAGACAGGCAGTAGCGGCAATGAACCAGCAGTTGCCTAAATAAACAAACAATTCAAACGGACACTGAGTGGTCTGAGGACGACTAAATTTATAAGATTATCAAAACTCTGGACATTGATTTCCTTTACTTTAATTCATTGGGAAGACCAAGAATGATGGTAATGGACTGGAGGATGAAGGAGGGTTAGAGAACGCTAAAGGAGGGTTGGACAACGAGAAGAATGGCGACACTGGAAGTTCGAACCTGCCTAAAGGGGAAAAAACTAAAGACGGAGAATGCATTGGGCTGGGAGCGCATCTGAGTAGCCTATAGTTATAGGCGCTATTTAAACGCTCTAAATGGATGAATGAATTAATTAATTAATGAAAAATGGAATGAATTATTAGGCCCTGTGGCTTGTTGAGTTGAGCTCAAAAGAAGGGGCACTAGAAATTCAAGGTTTCTAAACCAGCCGAGCTTTCGCATTTAAAGAATAAATTATCATAATCGGACAAGGCTTAGAAAGCCACCAGCCTACTAATTCGACTTGCAAATGTCCTATGAACGCGTCTAGACTGATATCGGAATAATCTCTTGCTTACTCAGATCACCCTGGTTCAAGTCGTAACGTGTTGTGCCTGCAACGATGAACTTAGCGTCCGCATTGATTTCCTACAAATCAAATTCAAATGATTTCGTGTCGAAGAGGTTAATGGGTAGGCCTAACAATGCACCGGACTAATTATAATAGTCTAGTTTCTAGTACAAACAGGAGGAGGCCTGACGTTGCGAGCATTCAGTCATGTATGTGCGTATACGTGGGCGTACATGTATGTACATGTACGCATGCATATATGTTAGCATTATACGTACATGTACATGTACGTACTTATGTATGCATGCATGTATGTGTGTAATTGTGTATACGTATGTATGCGCGTATGTGTGTAAGTATGCTTAATGTATGTTTCATGTATCTGAAAATTTATATAGCGCGTTTTAAGAACCTCACAAAGGCAATGAGGCACAGCTAGCTATAACCTAATTAATTTAAGGCAGGCCTATGCTGAAAAAGTCCCTTGAGCTAATAGATGATCCAACGTTATTTATAGATCTTATTATTCATAACCACAGCACAGAGGAACGAACACGCAAGAAGATTAAGTTCAGCCAGAAGAGGCCTCGAGTGTGTAATTGTAATTAGTAACTTATATAGCGCCGGTGTATAATGCACAAGGCATCAACCGATGGCCCACCAAAACTAAACAGTAATCAGGTCAACATCCAAAGGATATAAGTTCGCTAAGACCGAGAGGACCGCCTATGGTGCATAATCAAACCTTCCGCTATTTTATTGAAAATGTGGTGGAAGTACAATAATGCTGACTTTTCTCAGTCGACCTATTCAGGGTCTGACAATGAGATTTTTAATCCTTTAAGGTTGGTACATGTCTTCTGTCAGCTCTTCCATTGAAACGCAGTCGAGCGATTTAAGCAAATAACGAATGGAACTTTCTAGAGCTGTCGTGACAATGCGAGGCCTTAGCGATCCATCAAAGTTACGTGATCCTTCAAATCATGAGAAAAATCCATTCATCTCTCTCTGTGTGTTATAGAAAGCCTCCATTAAAATGCACCACCTTGACTCTTTCGACAGGAAGACAGCCAACGCAAAAATAGACCCACAAATCAAAATTAATATAAGTGCGTCACAGGTGTCAGTGTATATATATATATATATATTATATATATAATAAAGGACAGAGACAGGATACACCACCTGTTCAGAAGAATGATCCGAGGCGGATATTTGCGCGCCACCGCTGAAGGAGCCGCTCAACTATCCATGAAGTTGGACGATAGGCTCTTTCACGATATATCATCAGAGACTCTAGCCATGTACTCCGGAATTTGTTGGACCATCCGCAATAGCGGACATAACCTCCGTATACTCCTCTCTTACGGACTGATCTTTTGGATGTTGACCCGATTACGGCTTGGTTTCGGTGTGCCATCGGTTGATGCTTTGTACATTAGACACCAATAGAAGTGTGTGCAATAGAAGTTGCTAATTACATTACAGTACAGTACATTACATACGAGATCATATAACTTTACCTTATACCAGCAAACGACGATCTTAATTACATACCAAGTTTACTTTATAAGAAATCATATTGACATTGTTCATGCATGTTGCGACGAGACCCATGTAATTTGTTTAAGTTGCGTCTATGTCGGCTTATTAAGGTTTAATATAATATTATGAGTATTGATTGCTTGATTGAGAAGATACATAAACATAATAATTATAATAATTGCAATAATAATGATAATAATGGGCAATAACGTACCGTTAATAAGTCTCATTACAGCGAGGGCATGTGATATCATTCTCATGTACAACGTAGTGTAATTAAGACCGTAAGTGGATAGGCCCTATCATTATTAATTTTACGACTAAGTTTCATAACAATGTAATTGGAATAATGGTCAATATGTTCTGTCCGGGTGACTGCCACTGACTGGCTGACTGCATCATTTATCTAAGAGAAAACACTACAAGCAACAACTGGCATAAACCGTTCAATCAAATCAATGAATCCGTTAGCTTTACTCCAGCAGCTGATGACCGTTCCAGAATCGAACGCTTCCAGACAAAACGCAGCAAATGGGATAACTCTCGCCGATTCAGCCAGTTGGTCATGTCGAGAGAAGGCTGTTACAGGCGGTGATATGGACTGAAAGCCTATTCCCAGGGGTTGTGCAAAAGACACAAGCTATAGCACTGCTAGTTTCTATAGTGGGGGGGGGCGATAGCGCATTGGATAACATCTGGCGTAGAGAGCGAGAGGTACCGAGTTCGAGCCCCGTTAGGGCGGACATGCTTTGTAGGCTGCTATTAGCGCCGTG
>JACEVL010000235.1:313268-348268 GCA_020284085.1 Aporrectodea caliginosa | reverse complement strand
TAAAAACAACCATACAGGTGTGTTTAATACTCAATGTTCGTATGATATCTGTCTTAGAACGCGGCCACTGCCCTTTTCACGAGGTGCCAGACCTAAGTGCCGATAAAGGAGGAGGATGACGCTAATCACTTTCGTTATCCCGCAGCTTGGTTAAATGAAAACTAAATCTGCAGCTTAGCAGAAGCAGCGTAGGCTGCAGTTAGTCTTCGTGGAGGTTGGCGTTATTATACGGTCATATAGGCCTACAACAGCCTAAACATTATTGCTTACATTGCCATGTAGACATAGGCCTATAGGCTAGGGCATGCAATTCAATGTATGCTTACATCCTGTTTGCATTTATGTAAGCAAACATGTATGTATGTGTATTTTGTATGTATGTATGCATTTGTAGGCCTATGTATGTATGTACAGTGTAGACCTATGTGTAGGCTATGTAAGCATTTGTAGGGTGGCCTATGTATGTGTGTATGACTGTATCAGTCTGTATGTATGTATGTATGTATGTATGTATGTATGTATGTATGTATGTATGTATGTATGTATGTATGTATGTATGTATGTATGTATGTATGTATGTATGTATGTATGTATGTATGTATGTATGTATGTATGTATGTATGTATGTATGTATGTATGTATGTATGTATGTATGTATGTATGTGTATACGTATGTTTGAATCTATTTCTGTATGTATATATCTCGTTATGTATATATCTCGTTTGTAAGTATAGCCGTCAGAGCCAAAGGATCGAGTGTCGCCCCCTGAAATAGCGCAACATAAATGTCCCACTCCATAATTTATTAAGAGAACATAACTCCTACCTTCGGGCGCCGCCATACAATCGTTCTGTTTCCGTATCCGTCGGTGCCGCTGATGGAAGACTCATTGGCTGGAAACGTCGGATCTTCGTAGAGCTTCCCTTCCCGGACGAGAGTGGCCTTCAGCCGGGCGAAGTCCTTGTCATCCGTTGCGGAACCCATAGCAGGAAAGAACTGAAAGCTAGTCGAACTTAGAATAAGCAGAGGCTTTTATGACTGGCGGTCTTGTCCAAACAATCTCTGTTTGTGTAGGCCTAATGTATGTAGATACAATTGCGCGCTCTGCTGCTATTCAACGCTGAAAACTGACTCAGAAAGCGTCCCATTGGACCAATAAACAAAGGCCTCTCTCTGTCTCTGTCTCTCTGTCTCGGTCTCTCTGTCACTATCTCTCTGTCCTCCCCGAGATGCAACGGACCGAAGCGAGATTTAAGAAACTCAGATATAGGTCTAGATCTGTAGTCCATTACGCATAACGTAAGCTAGACCATGTGGCTAGCCAGCCTACAGGCTCAGTGGTGTTGTGATCACCGGTTGTAAATAACGGCCTACGCATTTGCATCTAGGCCAGAAGATCTGCCATCCGATTGGCTGGCTAGCCCGCGGTATAGCGATCAGTATCTAGCAGGCAATGGCTAGGCCTACATTAAACCTGTCTCATATGCTGGGCCGAATGGCCTGGAAAGATTAGGTCACACCGATTAAACTAAAAACAGTTCGGTCATAAAGTGGCTTCCTAATGACTGAGCAGGGGCCTAGACAAAATCGTGCTTCGGAACAGGCTAGGACAATAGGCCTAGGGCTACAACGATCAGGCCTACAACGATCAGGCCTACAACGATCAGGCCTATCAGCGATAAGGTCAAAGTTCATTCCGTCAGTTGTCGAAGGCCCGCCTGCTGTGTTAAAAAACGACTCGATAGTAAAGCTCGTAATTTTTGCAATTCAATAAATCTTTAGCCTTTCTTCTTTGACTACCTTTAGTGCAAACATCCAAAAACTCAGGCTCCCGCTGGCAATGCTTTCTGTGAGGCAGAGCTACACAAAAGACGTTTTCTGAAGTCAGGATCCACACATACATAGAGGCCGTCCATAAATGACGTCACGCAATTTTGGCCGATTTTTAACCCCTCCTCGTCACACTTCGTCACAAAGCGTAACACCCCCTGAAAAATGACGTTACAAAGCTCTGACCCCCCAGACCAACTTTCCATTTGATAATAAAACATGTTTCAACTTTCAAATCACATTTATTGTCATTGTAATAAGTATTTAATGTGGCACTGCACTCTGATGTTGCATTAAAGTAGAAAGTCAGGTATTAAAAAGGAGTCGTTGGAAAGCTGATATTAGCATAAAATTAACTTGAATATTCATCGTCTAACCAATTACTATACAGTGTAGATGTTCAGTATATTTTGTAGTAGAACAATTAAGCAAAATGTAACGAGTAGAATTACTAAAATAACAAATTCATTTCACAGAATGAAAATCTCTGGTAGAATCCTTAGAATTAAAATGTTTAATATAAACAATTTATCACAGAAAATTGCAGAATTTATACTTCTCCATTCTTCCATGGCAAAGCAAAATGCTCCTTCATGGAACAAATAGTGAGACTATGAATATTTTAAAATCTGATGGTGACCAAATATTTAAATAATTAGAAAATTATTAATAATGGTGCCCGTATACATTAAAATAATCAAAAAATAATGATAATTTAATACTCAAAATTAGTGCTGTTATTGTTAAAATTAAATTGTTGTTAATTGTTAAATTTAATTACATAGACCTGATGTGATGTCACATTTCTCAAACCCCCACCCCATGTCAGTAGTGGGAAGACTATATCGTCTTCCCACTACTCATGTCACAATCGTCACAAATTTCCGACCCCCTCCCCACTAGGTGCGTGACGTCATTTATGGACGGCCCCATACATACACACACACACATACATAAATACACATACATAAATTGATAAATACACACAAACACACACAGTATTACACACATACACACACATACATACAGTGGTGTCACTAGGGGTTGTGGGTCGCACCGGGTGACACCTTCAGAGGGATGACACCAAAATGACTGTCTAAAACATTTTTGTGCAGCATTTCAGCAGAAATTCATTACCTTTAAATGAACAATAGCATATGGCAATAAAAACATCTTTCATAAGCACAGCTTACATGTACTGTATCAATTTAACATTAGTATAAAAACATTACAAAGGATTCTGTATGGTCTGGTAAGGGAGGAGGTTCATAGGGATGACAGCATGAGTTATCACACTGGGTGACACCAACCCTAGTGACGCATACATAGACAGTATCACACACAAAAATACACATTATACACACATACATATATACACACATACATACATACGCCTGTGCATGCATACATACATGTACACAAATAAATACAAACATAAGTTTTTGTATACATACTCCCACATGCACAAACTCAAAAGGTGCAGTAAGTACTGGAGGGTTGATGCAAGTGTGGCATGGCTGCATAGGGGTGTATATCAACATAATCACAGTCTGAGCCCAATCAACAACTCTGTTTAAAATACTTCATCAGAATATTTATTTCTTTAAAATGCTAATTGTCACACACAAAAATCACAAAGTCCAGGCAAAGCATGGCATAGAAATCTAAAAACAAAGATTTAATTAATTATTTAATTAACAATAAATTAGAAAGACAAGCTTAATTTCATGCAGTCAGGAGGCTACACTACTGTCATGGACATTACACAAAAGCGCTCCAATCACATAAAATATAACACCTGGCTGACGAAGTTCAACTGATTTCACATATAAACAAAATGATAGTTTTAGAAAATCCACTACGGCAACAACTTTAAAATATAGTTGCAGTTAAAATACTTTAAGGCAACAAGATTTAATATCAATTTCGTTGAGGTCAGGCACGTGTATTTCGAAGATGCTTAATCTTTTAAGCAAATAGATAATGCCCGACTGGCTTTAGAAGACCACATCTGATCCTGGTCAAACATCATTCTGTCATTAAAAAAGCTAGATTGAAATCACTGTATAAGCAAAATTCGGAGAAGGCCGATTAGGGGTCACCCATGAAGGACATCTGCAAAAATGGAGGGGTGACCCAAAAATTAATGGGAGGGGTTATGCCCCATGCAAAAGTCCGCAGCTACTGTAGCTATTTCAGTACTTCCTGTGCCTTAAGCACTGGACTTGATAGTATCAAAGTATCCCACACCGTAGCACAGTCAGTAATGCGAGATCAACAAGGTAACCTAATGTAGGTCTTAGAGCTCCCATTGGAATGCAGATGTCTGCATCGAGGGGTGGGAACGGTAATGCCAAATGCGGACAAATGGGGAGGGGTCCAGAGTAGGTCATTTTTTAGAGATGCCTGTCATGGACGACCCCTTACTACTATCGAAGAAAATGTAGCCATTTTAAATAAAACAGTCCATAAACCTTCAGATGAGGCCAGATAATTATTTACACTCTTAGTTTTAAATAACGGTTCGTCAGCACGAAATTGCTCACATGGCTCCATAGTGCTTCAACTAGTAGCAATCTGCCGGAACTTTCTCTCGAGGACACATCTCTATGCTTAATTTAGTCTCTAATTAGAAGCAGTTCTCACACAATTTAATTATCTTTCCATTCACAGCAGAACTTCTTGACTCTCTGTCGAAAGCACCTTTTGTAAGTGACATAGATCTGTGGATTGTGACTGTGGCAACATTGTCACCGTTGCTAGTAGTAGAGCGTTGTAGACAGCCACTGAAAACATAGAACGTTGTCATTACATTTAAGAAGAGAACTGTAGTTCTATTACATCAATCAATCAGTCAATCAGTCAATCAGTCAATCAATCAATCAATCAATCAATCAATCAATCAATCAATCACTCACACACTCACTCACTCACTCACTCACTCACTCACTCACTCACTCACTCACTCACTCACTCACTCACTCACTCACTCACTCACTCACTCACTCACTCACTCACTCACTCACTCACTCACTCACTCACTCACTCACTCACTCACACTCAGTCAGTCAGTCATTCAATCATTCAATCAACCAACCAATCAATCAATCAATCAATCAATCAATCAATCAATCAGTCAATCAATGAGAATTTATATAGCACCCCTTCAGGATCTCTACTCAGAGACCCTAACCTCAAGAGGCAGCGTTAACAACTGAATTTTCTTAGCCTCGGCATATAAGGGTGGGTAACCAGTCCTTCCCACACTGTCTGGTCAACAGTTTATGGTAATTGCATGAGATTTAACACTCGATCTCTTTGCCGACAGTCAAGCATGGAAACTACAATGATTTTTCTATCCAGTTCTCAATTAGCAAAAGGTTAGGGCTTTTGCAGTTTCCCAGGTTAATTAACAAATTAAAAAAAATACAACAGTGCAACTGAAATACTAAGGATAATTATATCCGGCTCATTTCAAGTGCTTCATCAAGTGGGAGGGTTTATGCAAAAATACCATATATGAAGCACAATGTTACACTAGTCAAACATCTGCTTAATATAACATTAAAACGTTACATCACAGTAAATAAGATTCCATACCTTTTCCAACGAGAGTTCTGCTTTGCCATCTATTCCTCCGGAACTCATCTGATTAAATTGATCTAGTGAGAAAAAGCAAGACAGAGAAATCATTAAGAATTAATAAATTTAAAACCCGAAAGAAACTAGGATATTTGAACATAAGTGGAGAATTACTTGGTTCTCAGTTGACTGGTCAGATTCTGCATCTAATGCAATAACCTTCAGATTTCAGAGCAAAGTCACAATATATATTACCTGATGATCGATCAACTGTAAAGTAAATATGGTAGACAAAGGAAAAGAGTAATAGATTAAGTCAGGACCTTCTGCAGTATTAAAACTGACAAGCTGCAAGAGCAATCTGATAGAAGCTTACGTAGGTCCTTGGCTCGGTGAAAAGAAAGTTATCCCTAAATACATCAGCACGTAGTCTACCTCTGCCACTGCTCATGCTTTGGCAGTGCCAGTCCAAAGCCCGGATGAAGGAGGGCGACGCTAATGATCTTTGTTATTACAGAGTCTCGTTAAACTGAAACTACTACTACTACTACTACTACATCAGCACGTATCATACGTTTTTATATAGTGTTCATATGACTTCGACCCTGTTAATTTTTCAGTGAATTGATCGGGTGATATCTTTCACCTGCCGGTTTGAATGGGGGCCCGCCATTTCAGGTCCCCGTGTACAGACTGTGCTAGCCCAAATTAAAATCTCTGAAATAAGCCACCTGTGGGAGCCGAACTGCGATCCGCAAGCTCTCTTACACAGAGAAGTATGGGACTCAGCCTATGCCCTAAACAATGTAGCTAAGTGGGTCAGTTTCAGTATCTTATTACGAGAAACAGGAGCTACATAAATGCTTCATAACACTACCACAAAATCAAATTATAATTTTGGAAAACAGCATTCCTGAATAATTAATTAAATTAAATAGTTTATTATAAAAACAATAGAGAATAAAACACTCATACTTTAGTTAAAGAATAAGCTGTGCATGTTTACAAGTTTGTGACAGCAGGCGCCGTAACAAAACGGCGCAGACATAATGGATGAAGTCACCACGATAAGTATAAAATTAAATAAAACCTATTTTATTCTTGAAACATAAAATACAAGATTAAATAATAATTATTTAGTCAAAGGATACTCACTGTACATGTTTACAAGTTTGGAACAGCAATGAATGAAGTCGACGAAACTCAGACGACATTTCTTGCCACCGTATCTTCGAATTATCGACTCCAGAACTTTACGGCTGATACGGAACCCTAAACACACAAGATCAAAGAGTGAATAAGAGATACATTATACACTATTCCCATACTCATTTACCTGTTATTACCACAGTGGCGTAACGAGGGGCAGGGGCGGCCGCCCCCGGGCCAGAACGGGGGGTGCGTAAAATGAGGCTTCTGACAATTTTCTTCAGGAAAAAAGGAAAAAAAGACGGGAAAGCAAAAAAAGTCATCAGAAATTTTGGCGGAACTAAGAAAGAAAAATTGTCAGGAAATTCTTGCCCCCGGGCACACGAACCCCTAGTTACGCCACTGTATTACCATATTCTAATTGTCACTTCATGTGAAATCGTTGTAAGCAAATGAAATCTTCTGACTATTCTTCGTCAAAATCTGATAGGACAATAAAAATAAGAAATAATAAGAACAATAACGTCAACACATAGTAATAATAATATGAATCGTTAGAAATTCAATGATTTTTGCAGCTGTCAGCGGAAATTGGGTTGGAATGAAATATTATATGTACATGCGCTTACCAATTGATTCAAACAGGTTGTACAATTCATACGTGTCGATGTCTCCAGATTTGTCAGAATCAAAGACTCTGAACTTATCCTAAAAAAGAAGGCAAAGATTTCTTATTATAAATATCCTTCCATTAATTTCACTGCAATTTAAATTAGTAATTCAGCAAGTGAGTCAATCAAAGAACAACTGCAGACATCACATCACTAACGTTAACGCGCTTCCTTTGTACCGTCTTCTCTCCGAAGGTTAATGCATTGGAATCCATTGCTCAGCATTATAATCCACCAACTGATAGCGTGAAATTATAGAGTGGTGGCTAGAAGAAGAAGAGCAGGTCCTTAAGCTAACCCTGAGGCAGCCATGGGTATGAAGTGTTAGTGATTTCACTTTCTTAGCCTCGGCCTATGAGGGTGGGTGGCCAGTTCTCTCCCTCACCATCTCATCTTCCCATCAACAGTGTACGGTCAGTGTACTCATTATAGCTGAGTTGGCTAGGAGCAGAAATCTCGAACCAAATTTCTGCCCTGGTGTGGATTTGAACCCCTGACCTCTCTCCAGCATTGCTAACCAGTACACTATTGAGCAAGGTGGTTAATGAATACAGAAATGCAGATATCACATCACGATTGTCAATTTATTTTTACAATCGGTCAAATCATGATTTGTGCATTAGACACCAGTGCAATAGACCTGCTAATAAATAGCGCAAGTGCACAATAATCTTCATTTATTTATTCGTTCATTCTCCAAAAGGGTGCTTTGCCTAATTGGAAAAAGATGGGTTCACTAAACCTGAGAGTCTCATTATGTAAGACTTACACTCCACACTGTCAGCTCTCCAATAAGTGAACGAAATGCTTCAAACGTCAGAACACCAGTTTTGTCCTTCTGAGATACGATTAAAGTTCAAAAACTACGTACAAAAGTAGCCTAACCTCAGTACATGAAAGTAAATGCCACAAGTTCATGAACGCGTTTGTGCATGAAAACGTACTTGTAGCCATACTGTCATCAGACTAAAAAGGAAATTGATGAAGTAGCAAACATAGTACTATATCTCCTAGTCATCAGCTATGTTGATGAGGAATATTTCACCTCAAGGAATGCAGTAAAACTAATTAATCTAGCACAGTGGTGTCAACACTTTTGAATGGTGGGCCAATGACAATATTTTCCAGCAAGTGGCGGGCAAGGGCGCCGAAGGTGCCTGAGCAAAATGGGGCAGGGGTCTAGGGGGACAGCCCGTCCCCAGAATTTTTTTTGCAAAAGTAAATCTTAAATGGTGCATTTTTAGCATACAGTCAAATTACGCTTATAAAATCTTAAGTTTGACCTTCATTATCAGTTACGAACATCACAGTAGTGTTTAGGCAAGGCTCTGCGGGTCAGAAAAACAGTGTCACGGCCAGCGTTCTGACATCCCGATCTAGCATACACATGTGGGCCTACTTCTGAGGAAGCAGCCTAGACCATAGAATCTCCAGCATTATTTTAATCTCATATCATCCGTGGTCAATAAGCATACACAAGTATTCAGATAAATGTGAAAAGTGCAGGAAATTTAATCCTGTGAAGCATATAAGAGAAATTTAATTTTCAAAATAATTCTTGTCTCTTGCCAGTTTCCTAAAGACAATCAGTTTGTTTAAAGGAACAACTTCTAAAGGATACATCGGCCAAAGCGAGAATGCTTCGAGAAGACTCAATACCAAACACAGTTGATTCACTGCCTAAAAAATTAATGAATACACAGATCACTTGCTGTTAAAATTCAGTTAAATATCAAGATAACAGGTGAAACTGTTTAAGAATCATGAAGGAAGAGTAATAGTTTAGTTTCTGGCTAGTTTCTGGTTGTAATGGGAATACTTTCACAATTTGTTCAACTGCAGTATAGATGGATGGATGGAAAGCAATACGATAAACATTAATTTGGGTAGAAGGGAAAGTAATAAATTTAAACTCAATCACTAGAATATCTACTTAAGGTAGAAATATCTCCAGGGTTGAAATCGTTCAACAATTTTATAGCTTAAATAACATTCACAATGGGATATGCTCCTAAATTTGAAATGTTGGCTAAATGTAGGGAAGACAATTCCTTTAGTTCTTCTGTTGTCCTTTTGTTGTCTTTCTGTGGTCTAACCAGGTAACACTGATCAATATGAGTTTGTTACCTTTTGAGAAAAGGATGTTGAGTGCTGCCATGAGCTCCTTAGGATCCATCTGAGCATCCCCTCCTGTGCATTTGTTGAACAGTTCCACGAGACTATCTGTTTTAGTCTCCTCCTGACAGTCACCAACACAAACCCATGAGGACCGCAATGAGAAAGCATCATGAAGTCAGTGTTAATTCATACTCTTAAAATGACAGGAGCTAGTTTCTAGTTCACATTTCCATCATATTCATTCCCTCATGCACACATTTTTGCAAATTTACATTTGAACATACTGGTTCTGAAAATTCTATCCTGAAATGATACTGAATTTATGATAATAAACCTTTTCATAACAAGAATTTCCATGTCTAAGCGCTTAATATATGGAAAAAGTCGGTAAAATGAAACCAAGACACAAACTCAATAGCATTAGTAGTTGTCACTATGTGTAATGTGAGGACATCACAACAATGCAACTTAGTTGAAAAAGAAACAACCAGTGCTTTTAAAAGAGGCAGACCTAGGTATGAAGTATTAGCGACTTCATTTTTATCAGAGCCAGCAAATGAAGGCCGGTTTCCATTCTTCTCCCTTGACGGCAGATCTTCCCACTGACAGTGTATGGGTGGTGTACTCAATATAACCGAGTTTGCTATAGGTGCACATAAATTTGTACACATCTGCCCAGTCAGAAATTTAAACCCCTCATTGACTGGTTCAAGTCTAGCATGCTAATCACCCCAGTGTAACTTACTAACTTCATAATAAGCTGTTACAATTTATACATCATATGAGAATGCTGCTAACAGTCTAAGATTTTGCTTTGAAGCCAGCTGTTTTAAGACATTTCAAGTACAGGTATTTATTTTCTATAGCCATCTAGGTACTGAGCTTACCTTTGAAAGGTTGGTAGGAACATCCACAGCTCTAAAAATGTGTGCATTTCACATTCACTTCTTGTTTTATGTCGATAGAAGTATCATCATCAATCATCATCAATCATCAATCATCATCATCATCATCATCATCATCATCATCATCATCATCATCATCATCATCATCATCATCATCATCATCATCATCATCATCATCATCATCATCATCATCATCATCATCATCATCATCATCATCATCATCATCATCATCATCAATGTTGTCATTAATTAGCAATTTCTATGGCACTGGAGTCTAATGCAGAAGCATCAACCAATCAGTAGGCTACCAAGCCGTGATCAGGTCAATACCCAGAAAGTGAGTCCATTAAAAAAGAGAACTAGCTTACAATCAATTCAAAATCCTCTGACCAAGGAAATTAACAGTTTACTATTACGGTTACAATAATTTTACAAAATGCCTTTCTGCTTCAACAATAAGCACATGTATACAAAAGCTGCAAACTCTAAATTAGCAGAACAACAATGGTCATATATGAGACTCACAGTGCCTGGGCTTTGTTCTCAGTGAATATTCTGAGGAGGAAGTCGCATTCATTGTTCGGCTCATAAGTACACGGAATAATGATGTACTTTCCAGGCTGCAGTTCATAGTGCTCGCTCATTTCACGAAGATTCCGAAAAGTCTGGGCTGCCTTTGTCAGAGTCACGGCATTCTCGCTGTAGTTCTTGCCCGTTAAAAGAACAGGGGCATTCGGCTTCAACTACACATTCAACACAAATACAGTATGGTTAATCAATCAATCATTTATTCAATCAATTGTTTATTGACATACCACAAACAAACAAACAAACATCGTAGCAAACTTACCATAATCAAATAAGTCAGCAGTAAATTAACTGATCATTTTCTAAATTAAATTTCTATCCAAATCTGCAAATTAAGAAACTTATTCTAATATTTTCAATTTGTCATTGACATATAAACATAATTAGTTTGCCACCATCATTTTTATTGTAACTTAATAGTTCCACCAAGAGCAATCAATCACAGATGCCTAAATTAACTGAAAACAATTAAATATATAATTCTGTGAAATTCTTCAAGAGTTAAACTATGCAAGAAAAATAATTAACACAAGAAGAAAAGTAAGCAATTCAGAATGTGGTAGGCAAGTTACATCAAATTCTCAAACTGCAACTAAAACAAATTTTAGATCTTAAGTACTTGGGGACATAAAACATAGTACTTATTAGTCAAGAAACTGGAGATTGTTCTAAATTCGCAACACATAGCATGGTACTTAACACATGCAATATTACGGGATTTGATGCATACATACATAAATACAAATACAAGAGAAGTGGAGCCACTGCACCTGGAAGAGGGAAAACGAAATTCCAAATTTCGGATGATTGCCAAGGACCTTCTGCATCAGTGAAACAACGACGTGGCAGTGACCCTCTTCCAGAACGTTCTTTGGAGTCAAGGTAATAAGGAACTGTGGATTGCTCCAGAACAGACCTGGAAGGCGATTAAACATTTACTGGGTAGTTGTTTATCTTTTCAAGACATCTTTTGAAACAATCATGAAACTGCAACAAGATGGTCAGCACTTGTCAGCAACAGAAAACAAGAGAAATAACTTATTCTCTGAACCATGTTATTGTAAAAAAATTATTTTGTAAAAAATTATTTATCATATGAAGATTTAGAGAATGCAGATCTTTTTCATATATACTAGGGACTGCCTTGGCTCAACGCGGGCATTTGCTGTGGTTGGGTCCCTCTATTAATATAACTATATACATCACAGATGCACTAAAGCACTTAAAAAGATAGTTGTTATAATAGACATACGTTCATATGGTGCATTGCCACAGCCGCCCGCACTGAAGCCACGAACCCATTCCGACTGAAAAGTCTCTGCCTGCCACATCTGTCTTTGCTGTAAGAACAAAACAAGGCTCTTTAATGGTGCATTTTTATTATGCAGTTGTAAAAACAACAACTGCAGCTGTAAAATATATATTTTTGTAAATGCACAGATTTATCCACATAATGTTTACTAAATTCTGAATGTTACAGTCAAAAGTATACCCATTGTAAACTAATGACTACTACAGCGCCCTAATCATAATGATACCCAGAATATTAATCAATTAATTAATTGATATTAATCAATGGTTTCTTCAAGTGAATCTAAGTTAAAAATCACAACTTACTGGAGATCCATTGGAGTTGTGCACTGATATATTGTTTTAAAATACCCTGCAGTAAAACACTATAAGAACTAAAATTATGCTTCGTGATATGTTGCTGAAAGTTGATTTAAAAACAATGTGAGTTTTCAGTTATGTTCAGACACAAATAATGCCACAAAGCTCAAAACTCCAAATCTCACTGGCACTCTATAAACAGCAGCCATAGTCCTGATAATAATTCTAAATCTAATCTAATGACTTCTATAGTGCCACTGAAGTCACATTACGTAAAACTCATACCTTGTGTGCAGCGATTTCTTCAGTAATAGCATCAGGGTCCAAATGGCAGATGGTCAGCATCTCAAAATTTGCCAACCAATCTTCAAAAGACATCCTGAAGTATTCAGAAACAAAGACAGTAAAACATTATTGACATATTAATAAGGCAACTGACATAGCGCCATAGCAGAGCTTAGGCCAAGAAAATGGTGCAAAGAAAGTCACAGTAACAATTCCAAAATGACATACTGTCGAGACAGTAAGAGGACGAATTGCTAAAGAAAAGCAATGATGAAACTAAACTGTGTAGCTTGTATAGATTAAATTAAACCACATGCTCAAAACATGCGACAGACTGCAGCCAGAGGTCGGAGTGTCACAGGTGTCTCCTCAGTTAAGTGGAAAAAGTCTCCTGAGTAATTTATGGCAATAAAGTTCTAAATCTTTAGTGGAAGACTCTTTCATGTGGAGGGTCTAAGACAAGAGAAGGGAAGATGTGTTTGAATTGGCAGTTATTCAAAATTAACAGAACATATGGTGAAAGTAAATAGTACGGAAACTACATTTTATCAGAATTAAGACTCAAAATTCAGTTGAAGAAAAACAATACTCAAAAAAGAAGGTGTCACAATCAGCATTGATTCCAGTCATTAAAAATCGATGACAACTTGCCATTTGGAACAGAAGAACATAAAATAAAATAAATGATGAAATAAATAAGACATAAGAATAAAGATCAAAAATAAGAATAAATTGGAACAATATTTACCAGAACTCGCCATCCTCCAGGTTCATCCTTCCAACTTCCTGCTGAACTTTTTCTGGTATGCTGGCCCAATCCTGAGAACTAAAACACTGTATACAGTTAATTCAATATTTAAACAGCCCTTGTGATAAAATACTCATATTTTGTTTCGAACTATTTTAAATGAGAATGGTTGCTCCAATTTGATATCGTCCAAATTTAAGCTTCAAGACCATTAGGCCAAGTAAGATATAATCATATTTAATAAACATTGTTATATGCATGTGCCATGCTTCCAAACATCTACTTGAGCCCATCGTGCCTTGGACCTTTCTGTTGAAACAGTTTTCCACTACGAGTGCATGGCTGCTTGCTGCAGTAGTTGTACTGTATTGTATTCAAACATTTATAAAACACCTCTAGTAGGGTGAACCATTCAGAGGCGCTTTGAGTGCACAAGGCCATCAGAGAAGAAATAGGTTCTGAGAAAAGTAAAGGTGGAGGAGAGTTTACCATCTACAATTTGAGAGTTGTAATTAGTAACTTCTATTGCGCCGGTGTGGCGGTGTCTAATGCACAAGGCATTAACCAATGGCATACCGAAACCAAGCCGTAATCAGGTCAATATCCAGAAGATCAGCCTATAAGCCTATAGTGGATAAGCAATTTGAAATAGGCAAGTCTCAAGTTGAGGACGAAATGACATAAGCGACTGTTGCATTTAACTCTGTCCAGCAACATTTTCAAGTTATCTTAAAATGCACTCATTTAGATCATTCAGATAGTCATGCGTGCAGCACCTTTGTGAGGCACTTAAAACGTGCTAACAGTATATCAAGTGTCCTGATATATATTTTATAGACATACACACATTGTCAGTCAGAGTTAAAAGAACAGCCGAAGTAAAAGGCATACAGAAAACAGAATGCTTATCAATGCTCGACTTATCAACACTTAAATGGGTTTGAAATGGTTTGGCTGAAAGCACTTATAAGTAGATACCTTGAAGGTACACAAACAAATGCTACGAACGAATGAATACATATATATAAATATACATATATCTATGTATATACATAATATTATATATGCATATATATATATATAAATGCATTACTGAATGATTATATATATATGTATGTATGCATACATAAATCCATTCACTCATTTACAGCAGTTATTTGGGCACCTTCAAAGTACCTATAAATATTAAATACATGTATATATATATACATATATACACTATGAATATACACAGTCATACACACATACATATCCATTAATATATATCCATTCATTTATTTAAGCTTATATATATAATATATATAATATATATATAATATATGCACTGTGTGTATTAAATACTAATGGATTTTCTAAGTAGTCATAGGTTTTACATGTAGGAACAACAAGTGAGGCTGTGGTTATCTGACCAGATAAGTTAGAAATGCTGAAATACCTTAGACCAGCGTCATATGTTTCTCAAGATATATTTACCTGTCGCTCCATCGACCATTCCACTCGTTTTTGCCCCAGGGATTGCGAATACGAAGCATGACGAAAATGAAACGCTAAGGAGGTTAAAAAACGTCTTCCTGCATATTTCACTGTAACTCCGTCAAATGTCATGCTAATGGCCGATCCTTTTATCTTTAGCTGTCACAGGAAACACAGCACATTAAAAACAATCATTTATTTAGAAGCTGAATGCTCTTGATTTACACAACTTGATTAGCCTTGTCAATAACTCAGATGTAAATGAGTGGAATGTCACATCAAGTGGTGCACACTCAGCCTTCCATCCTTCATGGTCAGTTAACGAGTACCAGTGCAAATAGGGAGGTTAATTCATTCAATTGCATGGATTTATATAGCACCCCTTCAAAGTAAGGTAACTACTCAGGGGCGCTCCTGACCAAGTCCCAGCTAAAAAGGTAGCAGTAAAAACCCTCGGCAACGGGCAGTCAGAGGAAGCCCATTCCAGACCTTAGGGCCATCAACAGAAGAAGCACGATGCTGCCTAATTAGTTCCTGCATAGGGGACAAGCTCACTCAGCGAAGAAAAGTGGAGACCAGTGACCCCGAACAAAGCTCCCTCAAATATGCGGAGGTGCCCTCTTGTTCTATTACTGTCGTCATATCCATGCCTCAGCCAAAGACCCTTTGACTTTTGAGAGCATGTTTCTGAGGAGTTTTCATAGAGGTATGTTACATTTAAATTTTTGCTTTTACCTTATCACCTTTACAATAGGTTTTTTCAAGCATGTATCAGAATTTAAAAATTATTCTCAATATATCCAAACCTTGATGGAAGTTAGTTCGAATTTCCGATTCAAATTAGGATTATGACCCACATGTTACAGAGACATTAGTAAATTAATGGCTTGAAGAATTTTTGTCTTATCAAATTTCCCTTTCTTGTGCTTGTCATCAAAACTTCTAAGAGAATCCTACCTTGACAAGATTTGTGATGCTGTATGCGTGACCTGTATACAGTCCATTAGGCAGCGGCTTCTCAGGTATCCGTGTCGCCTTGAACACAAACAACAAAGATAAGATACACCTTGATACATCTAGATACACACATACACACACAAGTGGGTGCAAGTATAAAAAGAAACACATTAGTCAATCTAAAATTGCAATCAAGGCGTCTGGCAGTCTGTGATTTTTGTACTTATCAAACTACAAACAATGACTTAAGCTACTGTACACTCGCAAAATGCATTACAAGCTAAAGACTCAGGGTTATATCAGATGAATGGTGCTTACAGTTCAGAACCCATCAAAAAACAATGTGGTTGAATACGGAACAAACTTTGGGCATCAGATGATATCCTGGTACTGATCAGAATTGGCTGCCTCTTGCATTAGTCTGTTCATGTGGGTTTGTTTGTCAGATCCAAATTAAGATCACTTAGTTAATTACTGTACTTCCTTATATAGAATAACATTCCACAGAGGTATACAATTTCCTATAATTATTTGCAGCGGATAAACATGTTTGCTCTAAATAAACAGGCAGTATATTCAAATGATTAATCAGATTATTTGCAACTAAACACCTGTCATGCATTCCTAAGAAGTGCTATAGTAATGTTCACATGCATACATCACATACATAACATAACAATGGCTTTAAGTGGTTCAGAAGACGTGTAGTCTGTGTTAGGACCACAGCAAATTAACCTGGAAAGCTTAATAGCCCAATTTTCCTAGCTTCCACTTAAGAGCTGTGGTAATGTCCACTGAGACAGTACTCTCATCCAAACCACTGCACAAGTCTACAACTCTTAAACAGATAATATCACTTAATAGGTTTTTAATCCTACATCTGTGTTTATAAATGCGATTTCTACACTAAACTGAAAATCTGAACCAGTTGCTGTTCAGAAATCACAAAATTATGTTACCATAACAACAGAACAATCTGATAGTTGAAACATGGATCTATTATATTTTATAAACAAAACAGAAAAACCCAGAATAGCTGTTACATTTATGTGTGTGCATAGAAGCGAGGATTTCTGGACCATAGCGTAGAGCATCTCAAAGAGGTTGCCAGGCGACCGCCTCTTTGGTACGATGTCAATGCACTCTGAAACGCCACCAGTGAAATCGACGAGAGCATCTTGAGCAAATCCTCCATTCAGGTTCTCATAGCAACCATTCAGTCTAAAATAAAACATCTAAGAAATTCATCTAAGAAACATCAAATCTTTATTCATGTGCTAATGTGCTTGAGTTGGAATCACTGTGGGAAACTGGCAACCAAATGTCATAACATAAGGCCTGTCATAGAATCACTGTGGGAAACTGGCAACCTATGTAGGCCACAGGTGACAACAGCACGCAACTCGTTTTAATGGCGGGCCAGTTATTATTTGTTTCTTCACTATACATTTGATTGCTTGAAAGTCAGTTTTGTTGTTTGAGGGGATCCAGAAAAAAAACGATAGTCCCAAGACGCCTGGTGTCAAACTCGTTTTATGGCGGGTAGGGCATTTTCCAGAATGATGGGGCTTGGTGAGCTGAGCAAAATGGAGAAAATCGGTGAGCCTGTCCTGCAAAACTAAATCTTAAATGGTTCATTTTTTAGCATACAAACAGTCAAATTAGGCTATAAACATCTTAATTTTGATTTTCCTTATTAGTCACGAATATCATATAAAACTCATTTAGACATAAAAATTACAAATTTGAACTTTTATGCTTAAATTGTGTAATCTTTGGGCAAGGCTCTGTGGGCCACAAAAACAACGTCGGTGAGCCAGAAATGGCTTTTGCAATAGGTTGTGCAGTAGGTTGTCCATAGACCATGTTGACCATAGAAAATTGGCAACTGTCATTACACATTTCAAGGTTTCAATTTCTATTTCAAAATTGGCCATCAAGCGAGTGGAGTAATGAGCTGCCAGACAATTTCAAGTAGAAAGATTAGAGGGTGAGGGAGATGATTGGCTCACCAGCCCTTATCTAAGAAGGCTAAGAAAACGAAAATATAAAGTTGCTAACACTTCATATGGATGGCTGCCACTTGGGATTGGCTTACTGGGCAAAGCTTTCTTCTTTCTATAGTCCTCAACTTAAGCTTAGATCCTAATCGCTGAAAACTGCCTTTCAAAACTGCAAATGATGGCATGTGTTCTTACTTGAGGATCTTTTAGCATACCTCAAGGGACACTGTAAATGACTGGTTAGAGTGCTCACCTTGAAAGTACGGGTTAGAGCATCTGCCGAAATGGTCACTATGCAGGACTTTGAGCAAGTCTTTCAGTCACAATTGCTCAGTGCCATTGACTGATGCTTGGTTATTAGATAGTAGTGCTTTAATGAATGTACAATAACTACTGCTACTACTAATACTACTACTACTACTACTACTACTACTACTACTACTACTACTACTACTACTACTACTACTACTACTACTACTACTACTACTACTAATAATAATAATAATAATAATAATAATAATAATAATAATAATAATAATAATAATTTTCCCATACAGTGAAGAAACAAGAATAAGACTGAAGATGATTTAAGAAACGCTTAAATCATACTTGGCATAGGCCTTTTCGAACAGTGGAACCCAGAATTCGTTTGGCTCTCCGGTGTTACTGCCAAAGTATAAGCGACCGCTTTTGGTGGGAAGACGATCATCAACAATCACCTCTACCCACTGACCAAAATGCCAAAAGTTGAATCTAAATATGCCTGAAAATAATAATGAATCTATTTTAATCGAAGTAACAATAGTTCAACTATTAAAATATCATTTCATTCATTCATTGTAAATATCACGTGTTCGCAACATAAGTATCTGATAAGGAAACCCAAGACTATTGACAAGTTGCATAAGAAGACTTAATGAATAACTGAAAGAAGAGTGTTCAGGATCTAAGAAAGAAATGAGCTCCTGTCCTGAATAATTATTTGGGATAGTGTGAATAAGTATGTTAATCCAGTCAGAAAAGTGTATCACTAAAGTGAAAGTCAGTTTTCACAATATAAACCTGCATAGTCTTTATCAAATTCCTGATCTGGTGGAACACATCGTTCTAGAAGCTGTGGATGCGAACAGGCCAGACAAGCTGTTGCCGCAATAAACCAACAGTCCTCTACAAAAACAAAATGAATCTTTCTTTAACATCTGCAGTCAATGACCAACTTCATAAACTCTAGCGTAACGATCCCATAAGTATTAATTAGCTTCTTTCTAATTATCTAACCTGATCCTGCCTGTTCCCATAACTTCTGTTCTTTTACTATCTAAAGCAGATGGTACAGTATTTGCTGTTGAGAACCAAATCCAGGCCTAATTTTTGGCAAATTTCAAAGTCAAAGTCTGAAATGTCAGCCCACTGAGAATAACATCTTCACACAAGAGGGTTGTATGGTATGTATGAGCACCTGTTATAGCCGCCGCATAGGGATTTCTACTCAAGTCCTCCACTCACAGGGCGGACACTGAATCGGAGTTTCACGCCAAACTCGCATGAGCAATTGCAGTGAAGGACTTGCCCAGGGTCCCTACGCGGCGGCTTGAGGTGGATTCGAACCCGCAACCCTCCGGCTGTAAGGCACAACATACCCCTACACCACACACATAATAGCATGACTAAATAATTTCAAGCTTTTGCCTGGCCCTACTTGATCAAGTCCGGAGTGGACCACCCCTTCCTCCATTTTGCCGATCTGGAACCAGAACTCAGATATTTATATATAGAACCCTCACATATGTTTCTGCCCCTACAACGCACACGCCGAAGAGTTCCAAAGATCAGCCGATGGTAATTGAAATCCATCCGTCTAGGAACAGATTTTTCCACCCAGTGACATATCCATTGGCTTGCAGTTGGCGGAAGGGCCGAAACAAATTCACAACAGATGATCCAGCTGAAGAAATTCTGCCAAACATCTTACGCAACCGCAACTGCTTGATCACTACCTTAAATCAAGGTGTTTGAGGTCCATCTTCCAACACAGACTTGCAAGCCAACTGAACTAACACTGGCATTTGGTTAGAAATTTATATTATATGTATATATATATATATATATATATATATATATATATATATATATATATATATATATATATATATATATACACACGCAGATATACATATATATGTGCATGTGTGCACGTGTGTGTGCATGGTATACATAGGCTACAGCATGAAAACAGTTAGGCAATCTAGTCTAAGTGACTCCTAGTCCCACAATAAGTTACAGGATAGTAGGCCTAATCATGCCTCATTTAAAACACATTTCACTACACTACATAATGATGAGGTGGAATTTACGCTCAGTAAAGTTCAGATAGGATTCCATTCATGCACATTAATCCTGTAAAGAAATGGAACAGCAAAACTGCACGAGATTAACTACATTTTTTAAACATTCACAGAAATCAAAGTGCAAAGATAACGAAGCAAAACGCAGAGGTACACTACTAAATAACTGAGCCAAAACACACACAGTTTTTCAACATTTCTAAAAAACACCTGAACAAATTTTTTATTGTGTATAGGCTATAGAACATAGTCCGAAACAGTCACCGTAAGCCCCATAGAACTGCAAATGCTAGCATCTGCTCAGCTGTAATCCTATAAGTACAGAGCTCAGCTGTAATCCTATAAGTACAGAGTAAACAAGAGCAAGGAACAAATGGAACTTGTTCTTCGAAGAAACCATATACAAGATGGACAATAAAAGATGGACACAGAAACTTGTTGATGGAACTACCATTGTGCCAACGGATGGGATCCACCCAGCCTGAATCATCACTCCTGTTCTCTCGCATGGGACACAGGTTCTTAATTTAGGTCTTTCCAAAGTCTGAAGTAGACTTGCAAATTTCTCTCCAGTGGCAGTTTTATGTCTTTTCTGAGGAATAAAAAGTGTCTGTCAAAGCCAATTTTTGAACAGAAACCCAGCTGAGACAAACATCCGGCATTCATCAGCAAAGAACCGACAGAAGGAGAAAGAAACATGATCAGCACAGATGGCCATTTGAGAAGCAGAAAAAACACTGAGCACGGAAAATATTCCACGTAAATCTCTAAGTACTGAAAAAACAGTTAGAATGCTTCATTTTTCTCTAAGGTAAGGATGATTAATTTTCCTGTACTTACGAAGTTCGCCTTGGTTGAGATCAAACCTTGTAGCACCTTTCACAACAAACTGTGCGTTTGGAAAGATTTCCTGCAAAACGAAACATAGAGGAAACTATATTCATGAAAAGTAATATTCTTTGATGTTTCACTATTAAAACCAGTTGAATATATGCTTTTTATTGCAGTAATCGAGTAAGGAGTCTAAACAACATTTTCACTCAAATTCAGCGGTTTGGAACAAAATTTAAAATATCTAATAAAACAAAAGAAGCCAAATGTAGTTTAAACAATTAAATGCCTAATAAATCTATATTGGTTTGCCCAAATAATTTCTATAAAATGTGCTGTTAGCTTCAAAAGATTGGCTTCTATTTCTATTTAATTATTTCTTTTTTCTTAAGAACACTTTAGTCAATTATGACACCTAATAATAATAATAATAATAATAATAATAATAATAATAATAATAATAATAATAATAATAATAATAATAATACATAATGATAATAAACTCTATAATATAATCCATGATACAAAAGAATATCAATGGACTTAATACAAAATTTGCAGAATAAGAAAAGCAGTTCCTTAAGCTAGCCGTTAGAGGCAGCCATGGGTAAGAAGTGTTAGCGACTTCATTTTCTTAGCTTCGGCATATGACAGCAGGTGGCTATCCACTAATCCTCTCCCTCGCTGTCAGATCTTCCCACCAACAGCGTACAGTCAGTGTACTCATTATAGTGTGAAGGTTAGGGTGCAGGTGGAGTTGAAATCTGGTAGGGATTTGAACTCACAACTTCTCGGTCAACAGTCCTGCACAATACCACTACATTATCACACAGAAAAACTTGCAGAACCAGTTAGAAGACTGTAAGAATCGCCCACCCTCTCAAAGCCGTTCTGATGGTTTAATGGCCATCACATACATTTCCCATGTAGGCTTCGTGACTTAAATAGTGCGAGAGAACAGATGGCTAGTTTTCTTGCTCATTCAGACTCGAGCACATCATTATTCCCTTTACAAAAGGGAACACCAACGACGCTTTTAACACGGCCTCAGAACAGCATTTTCAATTGAAACCCTGACTTGATTCTTGGCTGCTATACACACAAACAAATATTCGGCCCTGCACATTCAAATCATTTCAACGCAAAACTCAAACATTGTATGCGTGCTCACTGACCTATAGCTCGGCTAAATAGAGGACAGATCCTTAACACGACTTCTGCAGAGTTTCTATTTACTTATCGGCACCTGTAATCAACGCTCAAGTGCTTGCCTTCGTGTTCCACTCATGTTCCACTCGGAAGGCATTAGGCAGTCAGCAGCCGTATATTCATTTCCTCGCTTATGGCTCTTGGCAGTTTCTTTACTTACACTTGGCACTATATCACCAGACTGCTTTTTAAAAGTCCTGATTTGTTTATATGGTATACATTCTTTTGTGTTTCTGTACAGAAAAAGCCTATACCAACTACTTGATAAGCCGCTGCCTCACAGGCTATAGCTGATTGATTCCATGATTGATGGAGTGATTGATGTCGGATCAAAACAATGAAGCTAGAAACACTTGAGGAAAGTCTATTGTTGACTGGCAACATCAGTGTAGAAAACAAACGGCAGATCAGAACTTTGATTTCTAAATGCTGCTGCAACAGTATGTATGTGTGCATGTATCAAGTATGTACACGAATGTGTGTACGTATGTATATATGTATTCATGTGTCATACATACACATGAATGTGCATGCATGTATGTATATGTATCTATGTATGCATATATGTACTGGTTATGCGTATATGCATATTTACATGTATTTATGTCTGTATTCTGGATTCATTTTAATTGAGCTGAATAGCTATTTATTGACTTCAAAACATCAGCATCTATTCGATACAGTTCTGCAACAATAAAATACAGAGGTTATTGCAGAGGTCATTAGGTCAACTGAGAAAGGCCCAACAGAACTTCACAGGGTACTAAGAATCATGGCAGATATTTTGATACAATCACCAAGTGATGTGGCCCTGTCTACCAATTAACAAAGTGCAATACAATACCATTGAAAACCAAATCCTGATAAATTTGGGTACTATTAATATTATTATTTTTATTAATATGCAATTATTAAGCACCACTATTTAATCACAAAGTATCAATAAGTGGTGCAGAGCAATTGTGAGCGAAATGTCCCTACACAGTAACCATCTCAGAGGAGGTTCAAACCTGTACTCTTTTCGCTACAAGGCAAGTGCCCTAAGCAGTCGTCTACAGTATCCCTAGTTTTACACACAAGCAATAAACCACTTTTTTAATTTCTAAAGTAATTTCGTGGTAGATATTGACTATAATTGTATGTGTTAGATTCAAAACTAATGGCTGACTTATGGGCTCCTTGTCATCTCTATTAATATTCAACACATAGCTGCAGAGTTCATCCCATCAGGGTGCTCGAAATAGTGTTGTGGTTAGCGTGCTGGACTGTCCGAGAGGTTGGGGGGTTCAAATCCCTGCCAGGGCAGAATTTGGTTCAAGATTTCTGCTCCTCCTATGCCCCTAGCCAACTCAGCTATAAGGAGAACACTGACCATACACTTTCGGTGGGCAATGAGACTGTGATGGAGAGGATTGGTCATCCACCCTCTTATGCCGAGACTAAGAAAATGAAGTCGCCAACACTTCATACTCATTGCTGCCTCAGGGCTAGCTTAAGGGACTGCTCTTCTTCTTCTTCTTCATCAAAATATACTTTCTTTTAATGTCCATTTATCAAGTGCATAAATAATTAATCAAAGCATATTACATCATCGGTCAGAAAAACTGAAGGCAAATAACTTGTGTCTGAAGATGGCACTTAAAATGCTCTCTCAGTGTCATTCGGAGAATCAGCCACAATATTTACACTGATCTCTGGTAGCGGCGGAGACTCAAGTGGCTGGAAAGACCACTGTCGTGATGTTGAAAATTTTAAAGTCGTCTTATGACTGCTATGGCCCTTGAGATTGAGACCATTGTGTGATACCTTCTGGTCTATGATGGGTATGAAGTGGCCTGCAGCTAGACATATTGCATGGCTACCACAGAACCACAGATGGTGTACTGCAATGTCATGCTGAGAGAATCCCTAGTGGTGCTATATAAATATCCATTCTATTCACAATTACATTATAGTCAGACACAATTTATCTGGCCATATTAGTGGTGAACCATTCTAGACATAAATTTTAAGTGACTTCAAAACTTTAATGAAAGTCAAGTGAACACAGGAAACTACTGTTGACACTAGACATTTATTTCCACATCAAAGACTTGCTCAGGTTGACTTGTGAATTCAGGGCTTGAACTTGCACACTTCATTTCACCAATTTTCTCATTAAACCAGTGAGAAATCACACGACAGCAGAGTAAAAAGCGCCATGTGACTTGTTTGTATACACTTCAAGTACTCTTAAGCAATGTGGCCACAGAAGAAGAAGGCTTCAAACAAGCATTATTTTCTTTTCATCGGCATATGATGTGAGTGGCCAGTCCTCTCCCTCGCCATCCGATCTTCCCAAGGACAGGGTAAGGTCAGTGAACTCATAGCTAAGTTGGCTAGGGGTCATCAGTGCAGCAGAAATCTTGAAATAAATTTCTGCCTTGGCAATGATTTGAACCCAACCTCTCGACTGACAGTCCAGTACACTAATCACTCCTACTATCGTGCAGCCAATATGAAACCAGTGAACATAAACTAAATTGTGTCCGACAAGCAGACAGTTTGACATCACACCTCTGACTTTCGGCGGGTTTCATAGACAAAATTCTGCCACATCAGTATCTGATATTAAAGACATTACTGTACTCATAACAGTGTGACACACACCAAAATATCTTTAATCATGATTAATTCCAGTATTGCGTTTCGTTAACTCATAACTGGGACAGTGGGATCGATCGCAGGTCCTCTCACGTGAGTCGTGACAGTCATCAACGTAAAGCGGGGCAAGAGTTCTCTCACTCTCTCTCTCTCTCTCTCTCTCTCTCTCTCTCTCTCTCTCTCTCTCTCTCTCTCTCTCTCTCTCTCTCTCTCTCTCTCTCTCTCTGTCTCTGTCTCTGTCTCTCTGTCTGTCTCTCTGTCTGTCTCTCTGTCTGTCTCTGTCTGTCTCTGTCTGTCTGTCTGTCTCTGTCTCTGTCTCTCTCACGCATAAACATCGTCCGCGCATTGAACTCATTCGTCAGACAGCAATTTGGCAGTTCATGCAATTTAACCAGTAGGCTAAATATTTTTCTTAGAATTGCCCTAGGAAATTTACGCCAGTAAACATCATAATCATAATCGATAACTTTAAAATCGACAAGAATTCTGTTAGATGCTCTTCATTACGTATGTGATGCTGCGAGCCAATATTTATATAGCGCATTCCACGTAATCTGTAAAAGCCCAGCTTTATTCTGATATCATTCAGAGTGTTACAACAACACGCTACATGACTATGAGTATACAGGGTCTAGGACATTACCCCTGCCATTATGGGGGTAATGGCAGAGGGTAATATCCTACGGGGGTAATGGCGGGGGTAATGTCCGGGGGGTAATGTCCAGGGGGTAATGTCCTGCTCCCGAGTATACGTCATAACAAGTAATCAAGGTAGAAAACAACAAAACAAGTAATTAAGTACGTAAATCGTAACCGCAGCCATCCCTTTCGGGATTAATAACATGTGAACAAACAATTTATAGACTGCATAAATAGTCTAATCCAGAAATAGAGAAAGCAAGCCTTTAATCTTTCTTGTTAGTCAAAATTCGGTTTGCAATTGGTCCTACAATAAAGAATATTCTATTCCATTCTATTCTTAGTTTGTGAAAGCAACTACCCGGGTATAGCCCTACTTAGCAGGCTCCACGACCCCCTTAGGGGTCTCCTGTGTAACTCAGAACATGTCAATCCATCCACAGTAGTGTTATTGTGGGGCGCGGTGGTGTAGGGGTATGTTCGGTGCCTTGCAGCCGGAGGGTTGCGGGTTCGAATCCACCTCACGCCGCCGCGTAGGGACCCTGGGCAAGTCCTTCACTCGCAATTGCTCATGCGCTTCTGCGTGAAACTCCGATTCAGTGTCCGCGCTGTAGTCGGGCCTCTGAGTAGAAATCTTGAAGGGGCGCTATAACAAGTGCTCATACATACATACATACATACATATTGTATCTTTCTGTTTTCTTTCTGGATGGTTACCAAATAAATTAAATGAATTGAATTGAATCTTAATTAACACAAAACAAATGTCCATGCTTTACAGCAATGCATACAGAACACTAGCAAAGCACCACAAAGTAACATATAATCAAAAATGCTGAATCATTACAAACAGTTGTAATTCTAGAATACAGTTTGAGAGTAAAACTAACAGCACAAACATCTGACATGAAAACAAGGATATTCTGGCTGCAAACTCAACAAGGGCACCAACAATAGCCTGAGAACCAACAATAGCCTGAGAACAACCTGACAACAACAGGACAAATAATTCATTTCACAATGCATGTATGGCATTCACAAAGATCAGCACTGTAAAATCTCTGAACCAAGACCACCACCAACATCTCTTAAAGACTGCCACCGATTTTTGGCCTGCAAAGTTTTGCCAAGATATGCCATATATCTTCCTCTCCATGTTTGACAGGTTTAATTGCTTTAAATATAAAACTGAAGAGCATAAGCTATCGGTTGAATCATAGACTGTTGTGACATAGGCATACACAACATTTTAAGCAATATGCAAAAATGTTCAGTGTAACATGTAAATATCATAAAAGTAGTCGTAAACGGGAAATTTCTTAAGGCACTGCTTAAAGCAGCTTATTTTCGAGTAATGTATACATGGTTCGTCTGTATGCACACAGAAGGGTTTGACACCCCAGTTGCTATGGGGTATTTTCACAATGCACTTGTGAGACAAGTTTATAGAATCAGACTGGATACCAGTGATACAAAATAAGTAGACATCATTGGCTTTGGATCATTGCCTCTCTACCTGCCTGTCTGCCTGCCTTCCTGCCTGCCTCTCTGATTCTCTACCTGCCTTGCTGCCTGCCTTGCTGCCTGCCTTGCTGTCTGCCTGCCTGCAATTACGATAATGCCACAGATCGTTGGCCTGCTATTTACAAATAAAGTGATATATAGTAGTGCTTTCATCACTGACTGTGTGTCCTGATGACAACAGCTTTGTTTCATTACACCTTTGTGTACAAGCTAATTTTAGCCATGACTCACAGGGAGCTGGTCTCCCTGCTGCACAAAAGGCAATTTCATAAAAAATCTATAAACCCTTCTAGTGAACAACACATCCGGCTTTTTCTATAATGTAGTTGGCAAAATCAGCAGCAAATGTTGATGCATTGAATACAGCAGAACTCCAATACAAAGGACAGTTTTAGTTGTTTAGGGTTTGGAGGGTTGGGGGTTCAAGTCCCCAACTGTTCTTCCAACCTCCCAGTTAAGTAACTGAAAAGTGGTGGGTCAGAAGACTAGAATATCTCATGAGTCGTCAGATGTTTCATACGTAATAGATTTATAATGTTAGATTTTAACCAGCAGTTGTGTACAGTTAGGGATGCCAACCATCCCAGATTAACCTGGACAGTCCCGGAACCGGCCTTAATCCGGATTGATCCCAAATTGTCCTGGAACTTGGTGTAAATATCCACTTAACCAAATGTTGTTCTTGTTTGCGCATACTAAAACTCGAACAGCCAGCCGTAAATAAGTTTTACAGAGTGGTCACAGAATAGAGGGTATTTAGTTTAGTAATCTATCCTCTATTAACGACTATTTTCAGTACACTGTAGATCCTACATTAGGCTGATGCAATATTGGTTACACAGATTGATGTGGACAGAGTAAGTTGGTAATGGCATATCGAATAACTATATATTTATGTGGGCTGTGGGCGTCCCGGATTGGCAAAATCAAAAGTTGGCAGTCATATGTCCAATGGTAATCTATTAAATATTTGACACCCCACCAGTTCTTTTTTGACAAATAAAAAACTACAAAGCACAGTCATAATGATGGTCACAACATTTCTTAGTTACTAAAGATCCCAAAAGGAGCTTCCAAGTGGTTCATACATAGACCATCCAAGAAACCAAGACAGAATTTCTTTATTGACTTGAATTCTTTCTTTAAAAGTAACGACCAAAGAGTGAAGATATACAAAATATTTTTACTGTGCTCAGCAAGAATGTGAAGATAAGACTGTTTTGTTAAAGCAAAAATCTCAGTTAAAGGAATGCTATCTGTGACCTAACTCAGTTGCAACAATAGGGCTTCTTGTGCATTTTATTCAGTGGCACAACCATGGCACGCCAACCAGAGGTAAACACACCAGCAGTAAATGCAAAAGTCGAGAACAGCAATAAAATAGATCAGCATAAATGGCACACTTTATCTATTTGGAGGAAAGTCTATGGAGGCATTATCACGTAGACGTTGGTAGTGGGCTATGAGAACATGAGGCAATTACTGAACATTACTTCCAATGATGCTAAACCAACTAACCGAGTTAGAGCAATAATGCATGGTACATTCTGTAACACTGATTTATGATAAGTAATCTACGAGTTACAGTTGGCTGCTTGCCTTGTCAGGTTGGCTAACCTGGCTGAATCACTCACTCACTCACTTACTGTCTTAGATGTTTGACTGGTTGTCTGATTGACAGACTGGTTGAGTGACCAATAGATTGTTCATTTGACATGATGCATGGTAGGCCTAGTTTTTGTGTTTGGTTTGTTTTTTTTTGGTTTTGTTGTTGTTGATTGACTCCCTTGCTGGAAGTTTGATTATTTTTGGCCTATCTTACTGGTTCACTGACAGATAATAAGTATTCAGCTAGCAAGCAAAGTTTTGTGGATACAACACCCTATCCTACAGCAACTGATACATCTTGAATTTCATCTGATTTTCCACAGAAATCCATTTAATCTGAATTTGTTATTATAAAGACTGACAATGGAGTCAGAGTCTTCATAAGCTGAGCAGTCAGCAGGTAATCACATTTATAAGACACCTGTATGCATTTACGCATCCAGGCATGGCTGAACATGCTAAAAACACACCATACACAAACATACATACATATGTACTTGTTATGTACATTAACATACATACATACGTACATATTTACATACATACAAACAAACATACATACATATATATATACATACATACATACATACATGCCTGCATGCATCCACACACACACCTGCAAACATATAGACATATAAAACATACAAGCAAACATACACAAATATACATACATATATACATGCATGCTACACCCATATAAACATACATATATGCATATATATATATGTATACATACATACATACAAATATACATACAAACATACGTACATACAGACATACATGCATGCACACCATACAAATATGCATCATAGTATGAGATGCTAACCTTAACATATAAAACCAATGCCCATTAGCCATTGCTAATACGAATCAGCAATTGCTACATAAAGGTTTATACAAGCAAGCAACCCTAAGCCAGAGGAGACCAACGTTAGCGCCAATTGGAGCACATGTATAATACCTGGATGTGGTTAATTAAAAGAGACGTACACACCTTTGGTCGCAGCCAACGGACACCATACGTAGAGCTCGTCGTTCTGCTGATGGCCGAAGGTCCCGCAGGAAAGTCCGGATCCTCGAAAAGCGTCCTTCGCTGGATCAGGTTGGCTTTGATCTTGTTGAAATCCAAACTGCCCTCCGTGGCAGAACCCATCTCTTCGAAATAATGCAACCTAGGACTCAACGAGGAGGCGACAACAATCCGCGTCGCTGACCGATAACCGAATGATTACACGCTATTAGTACTATTATCCCCTTATTTATTAGCTGGCCGCGTGGAGCACAGCCAACCCGTTATAGGCCAGCGCGACCCAGCGGCGCTCAGGCCTACTGACCCCCGAGCGGCGGCGGCGCCCAAGCCGGGCCGGGCCGGGCCGGGCCTGCCAGCGGGGGCCTAGAAACGCCGCCGCTGTGGCTGAGGCCTTAGGGAGGTTAGTAGCGTTGATGGCCGAGCGCGTTTGTGGTTGCAATTTGATTGGCTGTTGAGATATATCTGAGCAACCGTCAACGAAAGCCACAAGCTGTTCTTATGAGAACCGCTTCAAAAGAAACCGTCTTCTTCTCCCTTCCCCACCACCAACGCCTCAGAGAGGATCAAGGTCACTTTCGGCGCTTTCGGCGGATGGAAAGAGATGATGGGTAGAGGGGTAGAGGCAAACATACGTAAGACACGTGTCTATAAATGTAGGTATTAATTAGTGTTTGTGTGTGTGGGTGTTTGCGCGTGTGTGTATGTATGGGTGTGTATGCGTGTGTTCGGGTGTAATACTGTGTATGCATGTGTGCATGTAAGCCTAGAAATATATATATGTTTTATAACTTTTATACAACTTTACGTAGGCCTATATATGTTGCGCCGACTGTGGCTGCAGGCAGTCGCAATGTTTTGGGCTGTTGATTTATTTCGGTTTCTTCATGCCACAGAGTTGCGCCCTTTCCTTCGGCCTCGGCTGTGCTACGGCGCTATAGAAATCGTCTTATTATTATTATTACTAGTTGTTTACCCGTCCTAAGACGGTCAAAGGAAATTTAAAGAAAATGTGTTTATTCCAATGTGCAAAGTGTGCATGACATTAGTAAGTAAGTAAGTAAGTAAGTCAGTAAGTAAGTGAGTAAGTATGCTCTTTATTAAACGCCGGCAAACGCGCAGCGCTGTACATAAAAAGTTATACAAATAGTAGCAGAAAAGTTGATAGCAGCGCCACCTACCGATTTTTATTACACGCAAATTTCAATCCGCGTGACGGTTTAAATTTTCGCTAAAAATACCTTCCCCTCCCTCCCTCCCTCCCTCCCCTCCCTCCCTCCCCTCCCCTCCCTCCCTCCCTCCCTCCTCCTCCCTCCCTCCTCCCTCCCTCTCCCTCCCTCTAAACCCTCCTCCCTCCCCTCCCTCTCCTTTCTCCCTCCCTGAATTTGAATCTCCGCTTAAAATCTCCTCCCTCTCCTCCCTCTCTCTCCCTCCTTTCCTCTCCCTCCCTCCCCTTTCCTCCATTCCTCTCCCTCCCGTCCCTCCCCAATCCGTCACACCCTCCACTTCCCTCCCCTCCTTTCCACGCCCCATTCCTCCACTCCCTCTCCCTCCCGTCCAGTGTAGAGTCCAGCTACGCTGGACTCGTGTTGACTCTGTGTTGACTCTCTGTCGTGTTTGTTCATTGACCGCTATACGACGCTCGCGCGCCCCCTACCGATGTGTGTGGTTGTCGACCGCTACGCGGCGAACGTATGAGGCTGGCCCGCCTCGCGTTCCCCTCACCTGCCTCTGCAGCCAGAAATGCGTGCTGCCATCTGGCGAACTCACCTGCCCCTGCAGCCAGAAATGCGTGCTGCCATCTGGCGAATGACTCTTGCGAAACAGCGTTACACGACAGATGGACGCACGCATGCAGGGAGATTTCTGTGCGTTTATATTATTAATTATTATTATTATTATTATTATTATTATTATTATTTTTTATTTTTTTATTTTTTTACCCGAGGTATCTGATCCTTATTATTATTATTATTATTATTATTATTATTATTATTATTATTATTATTATTATTATTATTATTATTATTATTATTATTATTATTATTATTATTATTATTATTATATTATTATTATTATTATTATTATTATTATTATTATTATTATGTATGCGTTATATGAAGTCATATTTTCCAAATAGAAGGAAAGCAGTCCCTCAACATCGTAGCCACATGCAGTTTCATATTCCTTTACCACGGGTATGATGCGTTAGCGACTTCATTTTCTTAACCTCGGCATATGAGGGCAGGTGGCCAGTCCTCTCCCTCGCCGTCTCATCTTCCAATCTTCTCATATTCCAAATAACATGATTGCATATCCGAAATGTGGACAGACAGACAGACAGACGACAGACGACAGACAGAGTTTGAGGTGCTGTATTAGAGCTAATAGAGAAACTGTTTTCTCTACCAGTTAACCTGTATCGCACAGTTTACGAAAGAAAATATTGCTCCTCAAAGACTACGTGCATTCGGCCTACACCAGCAGCAGTAGGCTACACAGGCCTACCTGGAAAGCTATCTCTTGCAAGCAAGTATGTAAGCTTGTTTTTGCGTAAAATTACTGGTGCATGATACTTGCAATTATTCAGAATGTTTTTGTCGTAATTTTCTTTCAGCAGTAACAACGGCTTTTATCTGTGAAAACAAGCCTAGGCTACTGTAACAGGGAAACGTAAGAAAGGGGAGAGGATGTCATTATTTTAGGTATCAACATGCAGTGTTTAATCTAGACGACGTCTCTTGGGGAAGTTCCCCAGGATCGAGTTCCACCCCAGAAAAATGAAAGACATGTTTATTTTGTACAGAAAGTGTGAAATTTAGGGATAATCCCCTCCAGGATTTATCGTCTACCCCCCGTGTGTCAGGGTTAATTGAGGGAAAATATTTGTTGGGAAACTCTTGTTACTACCCACCCCTCGAAAATTCTTGGAAAACTATAACTCCTTGGAAAACTATAACTCCTGTTCTTGGTAAACTCTTGTCACTACCCCCTCCTCGTGAACTTTTCAAATATGTTGGATACCCCCGAGAACCTTCGATTCCCCCCGACAGCAAGGGGAGTAGATTAAACACTGATCAACATCCAAGGATCGAGATGTTATTTGGCGCCTTATTTCTGTGCCTAGGCAGAATTTAGCATGCATTCGCTAGGTGGCGCAACAACATTGTACTCATCGAACAAATACGCGTTCACGCCCTTAAGAAGCCACGTAGCCAGGCTAACCAGCCGACCTAGTTGAAAATGGATAATCTAGAATATTCTGTTGTACCGACAGATCGAATGCCTTGTGCCATATGTCATATGATTTCAAACCAAATAAAGCCTTTCCATCTCAAGAGGTGACTTCATAGTTCCGCATGCTCGCTCCGCTACTAGACAGCGTCGGGCTTTCTCGATCGTTGGTCCTTCTTTCTGGAATGGCCTCCCCTCAGACCTTCGTTCTCTCCCGCGAGACCTCTCTGAATCTTTTTATATACTACTTAAGACTTTCCTCTTTGACCGGGCCTGGGTCGGGAGCGCCTCTGAGTAGTTATCTCGAAGGGGCGCTATATAAATTCCATAGATAGATAGATTTTGAGACTTTTGTACTGCTATGTAGTGTACTGTTTGACTGTTCTTGAGATTAACAACTTAATGTTACTGTGGAACAAAGCATCCCTAGGTGTGGGGCTTTTTGCCCCGCTTGATGCTATACTGTGAGATTGCCCATGTCCAGTGGCGCTGTGGCGGCGCTACAGCAGGGCAAGCCATGCAGGGCAAATGCCATGGTAAAAGGTCTTTGCCCTGGCCGTTGCCCTGCCACAAGGCTGCCACAATTTTAGCCTTGCTCGCCATCAGTCGCCCTCTGCACTTACTTGTATGACTGCCCTTGCTATGCCATGGTTATAAAAACTGTCTGGCGCCGCCTCATGAAATCGTAGGCTAATATATAGAAATCCCATGAAATATGCACAGTAATTCGATATACCGTACACATTAAAACTACATGTATATTATGTGTGCTATTAGCTACACTGTAAATGAATCGAGTGTAAAAATAACGGTAGATCGACTGGCAGCTAAGAACACGGTGCAGAATGTAGAAATATACGGCAGACCGTCGCCATATATAGACCGTTAAAATAACTGTTCACGGCCGTAGATTTTTACACTGTATTTAACGGTGGCCGACTGTATTCTAGCATTACCTGCAGTTTTCCACCGTAATATTTAACTGTGAAAGAGGGTAGAAACTATCCTATTCACAGTAGATTGTCGTTAGGGTCACCGTGAATGACTGTATTTAGGTTGTAGTTTACAGTAGTCTGCCGTTGATTATACTGTCAATGACAGTGGGCATAAACATTGTTACATTGTATTGCCGTTGATGGGTACTGCAAACCACTGCATTTCTTACGGTTGTCTAGTGTAGTGCTCTTGATATTTACAGTCTTCAGCAGTCTTTTTATACAATGCTGCCGTTGATTTTTACAGCGAACGTCCATTCATTCTGCTTATTTTTTTCTTTGAACCAGTTTTCAACTTAATCATTTGTTACAAGTAAATTGTGCAAACACTGCATCAGGTACATATTATAATAGCTAATTCAGTGAATGGAATAATTTTAAAATTTGTTCTGTCCGTTATTCTTTCTTTAAGCCTGTTATCTTATTCTAACACTTCATCCTTATGGCTGCCTCTCATGCTATGTATCTCAAGGAACTGTTCTTTATCCAAACTTAACGGCTACAGTTCACTTAGAATAATAACAAATAACATGTACAGCATTTTAACTTTTATATTATTTATTTCATAATGACAAAAGTCACTTTAAATCAGTCAACCCAAAAGTTTTTAACAACACCAAAATGAAGACAAATACTACAAGAAGTCTGCAAATATTACATCTCTTGATACACAAGATTTAGCACCAAAATTGTCCAGGACATAATAAATAAATGCAGTTTCAAACAATATTATAAAACAAAGAACAAACTAAATTTAAACCTTATAGTGGAAAAACGCACAGCCTTCTGTGACTTCGGCCAAGAAAAGGGACAAATTGTCGGGAATAGACTAACAGTAACAGTTTTCATATGCTGATATCATAAGAATGTCATGGAGAAACAAGATATGTAAATGAAAATTACTCTCAAATGTTTTACAGCATTTCTTAAATGGGCATTCAATTGCCGTTCCTGAAATTATATGCGATTTCAAATGTGTAAGGTGAACAATCAAATTGTTAGAAATAAATGAGCATAAGATAAC
>JACEVL010000235.1:270000-313125 GCA_020284085.1 Aporrectodea caliginosa | reverse complement strand
CAATAACTATTTCAATAACTCTTTTCAATAACTCTTTTCAATAACTCTCTTTTTCAATAACTCATTTCAATAACTCTTTTCAATAACTCTTTTCAATAACTCTTTCAATAACTCTTTTTTCATAACTCTTTTCAATAACTCTTTTCATCAATAACTATTTCAACTCTTTCAATAACTCTTTCAATAACTCTTTTCAATAACTCTTTTCAATAACTTTTTTCAATAACTCTTTTCAAATAACTCTTTTCAATAACTCTTTTCAATAACTCTTTTCAATAACTCTTTTCAATAACTCTTTCAATAACTCTTTTCATTAACTCTTTTTCAATAACTCTTTTCAATAACTCTTTTCAATAACTCTTTTCAATAACTCTTTTCAATAACTCTTTTCAATAACTTTTTCAATAACTCTTTTCAATAACTCTTTTCAATAACTCTTTTCAATAACTCTTTTCAATAACTCTTTCAATAACTCTTTTTCAATAACTCTTTTCAATAACTCTTTTCAATAACTCTTTTCAATAACTCTTTTCAATAACTCTTTTCAATAACTCTTTTCAATAACTCTTTTCAATAACTCTTTTAACTCTTTCAATAACTCTTTTCAATAACTCTTTTCAATAACTCTTTCAATAACTCTTTTCAATAACTCTTTTCAATAACTCTTTTTCAATAACTCTTTTCAATAACTCTTTTTCAATAACTCTTTTCAATAACTCTTTTCAATAACTCTTTTTCAATAACTCTTTTCAATAACTCTTTCAATAACTCTTTCAATAACTCTTTTCAATAACTCTTTTCAATAACTCTTTCAATAACTCTTTTCAATAACTCTTTTCAATAACTCTTTTCAATAATTTCAATAACTTTCTCAATAACTCTTTTTCAATAACTCTTTCAATAACTTTTTTCAATAACTCTTTCAATAACTCTTTCAATAACTCCTTTTCAATAACTCTTTTCAATAAATCTTTTCAATAACTTTTTCAATAACTCTTTTCAATAACTCTTTCAATAACTCTTTCAATAACTCTTTTCAATAACTCTTTCATTAACTCTTTCAATAACTCTTTTCAATAACTCTTTTCAATAACTCTTTCAATAACTCTTTTCAATAACTCTTTCAATAACTCTTTTCAATGACTCTTTCAATAACTCTTTTCAATAACTCTTTTCAATAACTCTTTTCAATAACTCTTTCAATAACTCTTTCAATAACTCTTTTCAATAACTCTTTTCAATAACTCTTTTCAATAACTCTTTTCAATAACTCGTTTCGATAACTCTTTTCAATAACTCTTTCAATAACTCTTTTCAATAACTCTTTTCAATAACTCTTTTCAATAACTCTTTCAATAACTCTTTTCAATAACTCTTTTCAATAACTCTTTCAATAACTCTTTTCAGTAACTTCTTTCAATAACTCTTTTCAATAACTATTTTCAATAACTCTTTTCAATAACTCTTTTCAATAACTCTTTCAATAACTCTTTTCAATAACTCCTTCAATAACTCTTTTCAATAACTCTTTCATCAAATGCAATGACTTACACATAAATAGTTGATTTTCCATGGGCCTAACCTGTCTCCCCAAAAGACGTCACTGATTTTTTTGATATTTTGAATGGCCAAAAAGGTACTTTGGCGAAATTATGCTCTCGACCCAGAACCTTGGTGAGTACTGGGGCGAAAGTTCCTGTTGCCCCTGTGGAGTCGGCGCCTATGCCCTGACTCATCGGATCCTCCGTCTTTTAAATCTTCTCGAACTCTAGCGACATCCGTCTTAGCAGCTGCTCTGCCTCCTCTCTTGATTTGAAACCCTGGAAACCGGACTTGGACCTCCTTCTAACTAACTTTCGAAACCCCTCTGATCTGACGCAGGCTCGTGAATAAGCTGGTGCCCTGCGCCATACTTTCGGGTAGCGCTTTAGAAGTGAACGATTACGATTGCGATTAGAATGGAAAAATGTGCTCATGTTAAACTGAAAATTGCACTAAGAAATCTTCTACGAATTTGATTATATATTAATTTGACGAAAATGAGCAGGTTTGAGGCTAGACAATCGCTGTTTAAAAACTAACATTTACAATTAGAGTTTATAACCACAATTGTAAAATTGTGGACTGAAATGATGAGTTTCTTACTTATTTAAATCAGGCCTTGCGTTAGAATCTGTGAACCCCTAAAGCGGAAGTTCTTTATTCGACCAGAGGGTGAAGGTCTGAAGGAGATAAAATTTATTGGATTTGCGTCGAATTTATTTTTGTGGAAATTATCGTAATTTCAAACGATACCACATTTCCCTGTCACTGAAAATCAGAATAAATATATAACTGCATCTTTTACAGAATCTAACGATTCGTACAGGTGTGTATGACGAATACAATTGTTCATATTACCTTTTCTGGTGGTAGCCATATTGTGCTCGTCATACAATCTGAAGTTTGCTTTTCCTTATGGCCAGGATCGTGGGCAGAAACAATACACTTTTTAAGCATATAAAGAGACTAACAATTTTAGTTTTATCTCGAATGTATAGGTTTTGTGCAGTTTCAAGGATACATGCGTGTAATGAAGTGAACTGAAATGAAAAAGGGGAATTAGGGTGGATGTAATGTAAACACTTATTACGCGTCTTAAGAGCCTCAGAGAGGCTCTGTGATTGAACACTAGAAAGTACGTTTGTGCAGCCGATGAAAATCCAGTGTACTTCGTATGAATGTATGTACTGTATGGCGCTACAATTAAAACAAGTAAGGTACTTGAGCTGAATTCATAATTCATAGGGTTATTTGATCTGTAATCTAATTTGAGGGGTCAACCCGAATCCCAGAAAACGCTGAAAATACACAAAAGCCTGATTTCCCGAAAACAACAGTTTTCTAGAAAGCGGCCGGGCAAGCATTTAGTATCGGGGTGTGTAAGTTTACGGGTGTCGGACGGCATGTTTTGGCATGCTGCGTGGAAGGCACGATGTTTTCTAAAGACGACACTAACCCTGACCCTAACCGACCCTCACGACGCATAACCTTACCATAACCGACTCTCACGACGCCTAAAATGACGGGAGAAAATACACGCACCCCGATACTAAATGCTTGCCAGCGGCCGAACTCCCGAAAGCTATTCAGAGTTAATTGTAGACATGACTTAGACCTAGTGTGGCCTTGATGTATATCGATATTCACATGTTTATTTGTTAATTATATTCATTTGGGTTGGACTTAGAAAATCAATTTTGAGGATCCGGCCAAAATTCGTTTTGGGGATTCGGGCCGCAGCTATAATTTGATAATGTTAATTAACCTCTTCATCACTGAAGAAACTCCTACATTTGTTCTCTGTACCAATGTTAACTATGCTCACAAGTGCTTGAGTACACTACAAGGGTCACTCGATAGAGTTAGCTTGAAGTCCTACAGCAGGCTTGGCTGTTCTAGGCAGGTGAACTTCTCAAGACTGCAGAATTGATGTCCCCTGATGTATCGAAGAGACAAGTTTTGGGTAGTGCATTCACTGCCTAGGCACAGCCCTTTGACCATGTGCCCAGGCCTTGGGGTGTCCACTGACACCCCTAAACATCATACACAATTACTGTATTCATCCTGGCGGTCACTAGTTGTCTGAAATGGCATATCTTTCACTGTTTATGAATGTTTCAGCAAATGAATTATAGTGCCTTTTATTTTTATTTTGAAAGTAATAATAATAAATTGCGTGAATGGGATTTTACAAACAATGCCTTTTTGGCCTTTTATAAATTCATCACAGATGAGAGATTCGTTGTCATGTTTTTTTCAAATGGCTAAAAGTAGCACACTCTTCTGTAGATATTTAGGTTGAAAACATTTCCATTGTTGTAATGCATATGTTTAACGATACTGTTAATTGATTTCACAGGTTTAGTAGCAGACTAATCCGGGAGCATGGCTGATGATCTTGATATTGAGGCTATGTTGGAGGAGCCTTACAGACAAGAGGTTAGCTATGAATTGATTTTTTAAGCATTCAAATGGATTTTTGCAATGAGTGAGACTTTAAAATGAATTTCAAAATTAGAATTTCAGTATTCTTTTATTTTTATGTAACGAGATGGCTGTCGGTTATCATTTCATTGCAGTTTGATGAAAGACTTGATTGCTCTTTCCATCTGGTTTTGGTAAACTAAGTTTTAACACAAGCCCGTCATTATTTTTATTTATTTTTGTAACTTATTGTGGAAGTAAATTTATAGATTGCTGTACAAAGCGAGATGTTTTGATATTAATCAGAATTTTTTCTATTGCATGGTTATTCTAAAGGAAAGAAATGGCAACAGCGATTCAAGCCGAGACAAGCATTATGATCGAGTACAAGAAGATGATCGAAATTCAAGGTAAAATTAATTTTGCTTGAAATGTTTTGTTTTTTAGTGTAAACTTTTTGTTTCCATTACTCATACTTTGTAAATCCTTTAACTGCCATAAAATGCCTATGATTTAACTGATTATGCTCATGTAATAAGTAATTTAAAAGAATAAATAATTTACTGGAAGAATTTAACAAAACAGTGTACCCATTCCTGAGCTCTGGTAAATGTACACTAATCGTTTCTGCTGGTGTTAGTCATTATGTCAGTCATGGACCTATAATATAGGTTTTTCTTTAACATGATGTTATCCTCTTTATCAATTAAACACATTCATCTATCACTTGTGCAAAGTTCTTTTTTGGTTGGTGCTCTTTATTTTGGTAGGGGATGTGGTTTATGTAAAAATCAGATGTTTTTTCATTAAATGTTTAATTTGAATTTTCCACTGAAACGCCTTTCATCCATGTGTAGCTTTTATGCTGATGATAATAATGTTTAGAAATAATTTTAAGGCCTATTATTGTTGAAAATAATATTTAATATTTTTTACTCACTGTTTACTATTTTATGACAACCATCAGTAGGTATTTTTGCAGCCTTCAGTGCACTGGTAACTGAGCAATAGGTGTGTCAATAGAATGCTAAACATGGCAGTTTTGTCTGAGGATGTGGTTTTATTGCTGCTGTAAAGCTATGATGCTTAAGTGCTGTCATGAATGAATCCATTTACCCGTAAGTACATGGCTAGCCGAGGTCATGTGCGCATCCATTTAAGTACATGGGTAGCTGAGGTTGCCTTGCCCTGCGCGTGTGTATACGTCGTTTGACATTATTATATTTGTCGTCTTGTCTGTAAATTGGCAGAACTGCTCGGACCATATGCTAAGTCGAACTGGCGTGTTCGTTCAGGTACGTTTTTAAAGCAATGCGGACCCGACGCGTCCAACACAAGCGACCTTCTTTTGGGGATTAGTGACTGGTGCATTGTTTAGTACTGTTTGCTGGACAAGCCATGTTCAGAATGAGGGCTTTTGTTGTGTGACTGCTTGATTAAACGAAAGAGGTCCATCTTGATGTGTGGTCTTGACAATTTGATCTGCGGGCAGTTTATGCCAATCCATCAGACACCAGCACTGTGCAATCCAGGTGCCACGTTACTCTGGTTGAACATAGTCTATAATGATTGTATTAAGTTTGCAACCTATTTGCCTGCTGTTTGCAACTCTGTGCATTGTGGCGTTGCACAGACTATTTCGGTTGAGAGGGATTGAAGAGAGTGGATTGAATGTAGTTCTCTTGCTTATGAATATCACTGGGATTCAACTGATATTGACTTCTGCCTTATACAGAAATTTGTACCAATGCCTAACTGAAAATTTTTGATGCTTAAATAATCTCTTCTCATTGATGTGTTATTTCAAACATGGTAATAATGTGTGAAATGGTTTTAATTATTATTATAGACATTTTTGTAAGAACTGCATTTATATTTCCATCACAAATACAGTGTTTCTATGTTTGTAATGGAATTATGAAGCCGAGTTTTGGCATTTACTTTCTTAAATTACCACGAGTTTCCATTGCCTTAAAAAAGATGTGATCATGGCTGATCTAAATTTGAGGGAAACTAACATAAAAATTTCAGTACAGGCTATTCAGGCTTTTCAAAACTGGTTTGAATGTGGCTGTTGCAGAAATTGTTAAAACGTTTTGTCAAAAAATTTCACCACCACACAATGCCATAACAATGAAAACAAACAAAATGTCAGTTTTCAAACATAAGCATGAATATCCAGAGTCTTTAATAAAGTACTGTAAACTACTTTCAAAGTAGTGCAAACTGCTTTCAAAGTAGTGCAAACTGCTGTTGATTTGTCACTTATTAGAAACAAGGTTCTGTACAATTGTTGTCTTGTTTTCAGTGATTAACCTGCATGAGCAATTATGCTAGTGCAGCTAAATGTCGTGAGAATAATGAGCAAATTTTCTTAGAGATTTTTAATATGCACTGCAATGAGGGCCAAGTAAAGATGTTTTTTTTTCAGATTTCATTAAGAATAAAATCTTTCTTTGCTTAGGTGACTTAAGTGTGTTGTGTTAGGGTGTTGAGGGGTGTTGCCATAAGCTAAGCTGGCTTTGAGATGTTCATTTGATGTGACGAAATTAGGCTGTAAATATTAGTACTCGAATTTCTTATTTATTTCCAATGTTTCCTTTATCTGTGTTACTTATTCTGAGCTATTTTTCAGGACAAGAAGCAAAGACAAAGAACATCACAGGTGATTTTTTAATTTTAACAGTTTTTTGCTTTTATTAATTGGGTTTGTAAATGGTGAACAGTAATTTGTGGGCCATGGGAAATGACATGAAAATTCTGTGGCAGCCATTGTACTGCTTGTCATTAATGTGCAGAATTATTTTTTAACAAGTTTGTTGGGTTAGATTTCTGAATATAAAACTTTGAAAAATAAATTGATGATGTTTTTGTTTCTTTGGATGATCTTCGGTCGTGACTCGTGAGTCACATTTCTTTCAGAGTACCTCGCACTGGCAGTGCTTCTGAAAGGCTTATGGTGTGAGAAGCGCTTTATAAATGATCAAATACAATACAATACATTTACATGGTTTCTCATTTTTGAATTCGTATGATGACTGCAATGGTGCACAATTCCAACCGAGCCAAAAGTTTGATTGAAGAAACACTTGAACATTGGTCTGCCAGACCTTATTAGTTGATTTCTAATTGGCATGCAAGAAATGTTGGATAATTATTTTTAACAGCAATTGCACTGGTGTTAGATTTCTATGATTTTGTATTATATTTGCACTTCTTCAGGAGTCGAGACCGAGATCATCAGAGCAAGCATTCACGAGATCGATCTCGATCAAGAGATTCCAAACGTAGGGATGACCGAGACAGAAGGAGTGATCGAGAAAAGAGCAGGGAGAAGCGCAGCCGAGATCGGGACAGGGACCGTGAAAGAGATAGGAGAAGGAGCCGTTCTAAAGACAGGCGAAGGAGTCGGTCACGAGACAGAAGATACGGCAGAAGTCGCAATCGAAGCATTTCGCCCATAAGGTCTGTAACTGAATGTAGCTAGAATACTTAGTCTTCTTCTTCGCTGAGGTATTGCCTTCCAGTCAGGGCTTAGACTATGTTACGCAAGCTGTAATCCCGAAGCTGTGACAGCTTAAAATCTCTGAAAAAGAAGCGAATATTGACTTCTAACTCTAGGGTTCAACTCCGAGTTTACAGCTTTATTTGGTGCTCGTTTGGTTCATGCCATGTGCATTTCACACCGGCATGATATAAGTTACTAATTACAAAATACAGTTTTAATGTAAAAGGAATGAGTTTGTTGTGACACCACTTGATATCTGTGGTATGCTTTTATGTATTGCTGTTGAAAATAACTTGCAAGTTTTGCTATACAGTTAATGCAATTAGGCCACTATTCAGCAGGACTTTTCCCTTCGGGTGTGCCCTTTGCTCCCTCATACCATCTCTTCATAGATAAACTTCTGTAATAATCTGCACTATGTTTGTGAAATTTTATATATATATGGTAGTTTTATATTATTCATTTTGTTTTGTTTCTGGGAACAATAAATTGATTTGATTTGATTGTTAAGATGTGCTTCAACTGAAAAATCCTGTAAATTGGTGTAGTCTTCAATTTAACATAAGATATTCCATGTTATTGGTAAGTTCTGATGACAGTTAATGTCAGTGTTATTTGTCATTTGATTTTATGCCTGAATAGAGAACCAGAACCGGAGATAACTCCAGAGGAAAGAGACGCCAGGACGATCTTCTGTATGCAGTTGGCTGCCAGAATACGACCCAGGGACTTGGAGGAATTCTTCTCATCAGTCGGAAAAGTAACTGTTTAATGACCCCTTCATTTAAGAGTTCTTAGTGTTATTTCTATTTTAATTAGAAACAACCCTTCAAAAGAAGAAGAAGTGTTATTTCTATTTTAATTAGAAACAACCCTACATTGTTAGGTTTTGGTAGTATTTATTACTGCTATGTAGCACCTTTACAATGTTTCTACAGGATTCAGTGAACCATGATGTTAAGGTACCGTATAAGAAATTTCATTAACTAAATTAAGAAATAAAGTGATTTGAATAAACTAATTAAATTTTGAAATTTACATGTTATTAACTTTTTTTGTTATATTATAATATGTGACTTGCAAAATATCTTGTACCATCAGTCCTGAAAATATCTTCTAACTGAAAGCTGTAATTTAGTGATAACCAAGTAGCTCTGCATCTACATGTGTGAATTTAAAATATTTGCAATGTTTAAGTATTTCAGTGAGTTAATTTTTTATTTTGTTGTTTACCACTTCTTAGGTTCGTGATGTGCGTCTCATATTGGACAACAAATCACATCGTTCAAAGGGAATTGCATACATTGAGTTTCGTAGCGTTGAGGCTGTTCCACTGGCAATTGGCCTGAGTGGCCAGAAACTGCTTGGGGTGCCAATCATCATTCAGCCCTCACATGCGGAGCGCAACCGACTGGCTAGCGCGGCTGCAGCGGCAATGCGTTCTAGTACTACAGGTCCTATGCGGCTGTATGTGGGCTCGCTGCACTACAACATCAGTGAAGAAATGCTGAGAGGAATATTTGAGCCATTTGGAAAGGTATGTTGAATCTGTGATCAATGTTTTCGCTGCTATAGGAGTAAACTATGCAATCATCAATAACTGTTCACTTAGTCTGAGAACCCTTAATTTTTAAGAAATTCTGGTAGGTGGGAGTTGCTTCGTTGTGGCAGAATGAACAAAATGGGGATGTTGTGAAATGTGTTTATAAAAATGAGGACCAAAAGTTAATGTAGTTGTAGTCTGCCTTATGGTTAAGTTACTTGATTAGTCAGTGTTGAAGTTGGGGTCAGTTTTGTTACTGTCAGTACAGGGATAATGGCAGTAGCAGTAGTAGCATGCATGGCAATATCTAGTTATTTGACTTATTAGTACAGGTCATGTCAAAATGGTAACATATAGTAATACCATCAGGTAGTTAGTTACTCAGTAATTAAACGCTGCTGCTAGGCCCATAGCATGCCTCCCTCGGTTTACCCACATTTCCACTTATATGGATGAAGTCTTACACTGGCTCCTGATCACCTCACTTCTCCAATATAAGATCCTTCTGGTCTCCAAATCTCAACTTGGTCTTGCCCACAAATGTCTCTCTGACCATAAACCTATCTGCAACATCTGCTTGCCCCTTGCGCTTTACCGATCGTGTGGATCTCTTTGTTCCTCGTGTTAGGTCTGCCTTGGCTCAATGCTGGGCATTTGCTGTGACAGGTTCCTCCACTTGGCATAGCCACCCCTCTTATACGGACTAAGCTCATTACTTGGATTTCCCCACATCCTCCCGTTCTCTTAAGACATTTATTTTTCCCTTGGGATCCGTGCTGAGGGCGCCTCTGAATAGTCTGTACTGCAAGAGGTGCTTTATAAATATTAAGATACGATACAATACAAATCCTGAGTGTTGCCTGTAAAACTTAGAGAAAAGGACTTAGTTAGCCACTGATTTTTAGCATTGCCTTTGAAATGGGAAACTGTGACACTTGAGAATGGCACTCGGGTGTTTTTTTAGGGTTTTAAACCCCATAGAGCTACCGGTACTGCTGGGTAATTTGTGTCAGTGTAAGGTACATCGTTTCTTGAGCTGTGAGGAGCTAGCCAAATAGCGCTGGATATCCCCTGTAAATTTTGGTGCCATCAGAAATCTAGCTTGTAGCTGTTATAGGATTAAATGAAAATATTGGATAAAGAACAAATCGATGTACCATCCTGTGGTCTTCTTACGCAACATTGAGAAATACGGTAAACTTTCACTGACTTGCTCAACTCTGTTGTATGAATGTGATGTCTGCCATTTGCAAAGAATTGTCTATCTTGCTTCTATCACTTTACAGTGGTGCAAAATCAGTTTATGAAATTTTTCTCTTTCTTTCCATGTGATCACTGTTTATGAGATAAGAAAACTGGGTTTCTGAACAGATGGTTACCACAGGTGTTTAAAACTGGTTTTATGAACAGATAGGAGCCCACATGTTTAGCCTAACACATACAGCAATTTTCAGAAATGATGCGGTACAACACTGGCTGTAATGATTAAATGCTGCAGTTTGATGCAGTCCTGTATTGACTTGTAATCCTGTATTTAGTGGGCCAAATTTAATCTTTTACGTTCATTCCACATGCAGAATTTTGATGTTTAAGTTATTAGAAAATGTTGTGTTGTTATATAACAAAGACTATAGCGCTTATTGTCAAGATTTGTTACTTATTTAATTTTGTTTTGCTGAGATTTTAATTTCAGAACTTGTAAGCTAGTCTTGTGTGTTTCTAAGCATGAGTTTAAATGTTTTATATTTCAGCTCGATGATATTAAACTCATGAAGGATCACCAGACCGGGCGATCAGCAGGATATGGCTTTATTACTGTATGTTGCCCTTTTTATCGTTCTACACTTTTCAGTCATGAAATTGGTTTTGATTTATTTTATTTAAAAATAATTTTCATCCGATTGTCTCAGATTTGCATATCTATGTCACCTTGCGCATGTTAAAAAGTTTAATAATATTAAGCTGAGTTAGTTTGCTTTTGAACTGTTTAAATTTTCTTACTTGAAATTGTCTCATATTTTGGGGACAAATAGGTATTTTTAATTTTCAGTATTTTGTCATAATTTTGTGGAAAATTTCAATGTTTATTTAAATTTTTATTATTGAGTTTTTACTAATGGATTTATTTAGCTGTTTTGAGATTGGTACTTAATGTATGCTTTCTGCATAGCAGTTGTTGCTGTAAAGCAGTATACTTTTACATGAGATATGATATGAGATTCGTGAAAGCACTTTGACAGTAAAAGGACCGTTCAGATATGGAGAGTGCTCTAATGCCAATTAATGTGCATGTGGTTATGATAGTTAAAGGCTAAAGAGTTTATAGCTGCATTCTAGTTTAAATATACTACTGGTTTTAGAATTTGTTTACACTTCTAACAGGTGCTAGATAACTGTTCTGATTCGTACATACTGTATGTACGGCTGCTTCTCAGTTTTTGCATTTGATAACGTGTGATCTGTTTGTTTAGTACCATAATGCAGAGGATGCTAAGAAAGCCATGGATCAGCTGAACGGATTTGAATTGGCCGGGCGTCCAATGAAGATCGGTAACGTAACAGAACGATCGGCAGATGACCCTGGGACGGTATTTGACATCGACGAGCAAGATCGATATGGGTTTGGCCTTGGTGCCACTGGACGACTTCAGCTTATGGCCAAACTCGCTGAAGGTACCGTGTTTTGTTTACTAATGGACATCTTACGATAGCAATACCTACTTTGAGTTTCAAAGTTGTCAAAGATGTTGCTGTTCCCTTTTACTTCTAAGGTCTCGGTTTTGGTAAAATGAACCCATCGTTCCTAAGTCTGTGTTGCACTGCCTTGTGCTACAATTTGACTACAAAGATTTACAAACTACAAAGTGGTTTAATGAGATCTCACTCAACTTTGTGTATTAGGTATTCACAAGGCTGAGGTATTATAAATGTTTTGTTGTCATAAATTCTTATGTTTTTTTGGAATATTGTGTTGTGAAAATGGAAATACTTTTGTACATATAGAGGACAACTATTTTTACTTCTAAAGGATTGTTTTGTGTGTTCTGTCTTTATTACAGGTACTGGGATGCAGTTGCCTGCAGCAGCAGCTAATGTTCTGAATGCCCCGCTTGTGGCGCCGACTCCCACGGTTCAAGTGATCTCACCTCCAATTGCCACTCAGTGCTTCATGCTGTCCAACATGTTTGATCCAAACCAGTTAGTATCTTTAACTGATAAATGGAAATCAAAAACTTAAATCAGGCGCAAACAACTTCAAGTAAAAACATTTATAAAAGGCTGGTTAACGCGAGCACCAACTCTTGAATAATATATATGATGCTAAAAGCGGTTGTAGCTAATAGGTAGCAACAGGACATTTCCACATATGGGACATCTTGCTGAACTGGCTTGATGCTCTGAATGGGATAGGTTAGTTGTTCATTAATTTAGCTTTCTTTGCCAGTTTTACCACTAATGTTTAGATTATTGTACAAACTCTAGTTATTGTGTAGATGATTAGTTGCTCCAGAGTTTTCACAGAAATTGTATGTGTATGAATGTAGGAAACGTTTGGTGCATGTGAAGTTAAGATATAAGTTGTGTTGTGTTGTTTGCTGTGGTCGTCAGACTTGCAGCACTTTGAAATAGATATCATGAATAGATGCAACATAACTACTCTGAATGAATGATTACATTTTAAAATTTTAGACGGTGTGTTGTAAATAATAGGGAGCCAATTTAACATGCAAGTGATGCAAGAAATTGTATGTAATATATTGAAATCCTTGTTGCATTGAACATTTCTTGTGTTTCCTTTTCCTCAGAACGACTGGTCCAAACTGGGAGATGGAACTGAGGGATGATGTCATAGAGGAATGCAATAAGCACGGAGGAGTGTTGCACATCTACATAGATCAGGCTTCTCCTCAAGGCAACATCTACATCAAATGTCCGAGCCTTGCTGCAGCAGCGGCCTCAGTCAATGCCCTTCACGGGAGACTCTTTGCTGGTGAGTTTCGTTTTGACAACACATTCAGTATTTTTACGTGGTTAACTTGTTCATAAAATTATGGCAAATGTTTCACTACTTTGGGCTGTCTCTTATTTTAATGGCAATATATTCCAGCAAGTGGTGGGCCAGGGTGCACCTGAGCAAAATGGGGTAGGAGTCTGGGAGGGGGCTCAGTGAGCCCGTCGCCAAATTTTTTCCAAAAATCTTAAATGTTGCATTTTTAGCAAACAAACTTATTTTTCATCTTCATTATCAAAAACCTGGTGGAGTTGATTTAGTATTGACTGGCTTGTTGCTAGCACAGCAATTTCTTTTCCCTTCATATGCAGTGAAAAAATAAAAAATTAGAACTTTTATTCTCAGATTCTGTAGTCTTTAGGCACGGTTCTGCGTGCCAGAAAACATCGTTGGCGGGCCAGAAATGGCCTGCGGGCCGGACTTTTGACACCTCTGATAGTGTAGTGCAAATTCCACTAGAGCATGATTATAGGAAAGATGAACATGGCTGCAGGAAATAAAAGACTGGAAATCTGCTATTTTTAACTGATCAAGAATATAGAATTTGAATTATTTCAATCTACTTTTTACAGTTCATTTTACCTTTTGCCAAAGAATTGTGAACCAGGATGACTTAAATTTGTCATCAAAAGACAATATTTAGTTAATATTTATTCTACGTCAGTTAAATGTGTGTGATTTGTGTTTTAGGGAGAGTGATAACCGCGGCCTACGTTCCTCTGCCTAATTACCATGCTCTCTTTCCAGACTCTGTAGCAGCAATTCAATTTGTTATGCCATCGGGCATTCGTACTTCTTCTGCATCATTCTACATGGCACAATGACTGACGTGTGCATCGTGTCTGTTGGACTGTACTGATTAAATGTGTTGATTATTTTTGCCTAGTCCTCTTGTTGGATTTTGCTAGTTGATAGCAAGGAAGAAGGGGCACTAGTCACAGTAATGTCAGAAATATTGTGTAGGGTAACCATTTAGGACGAAAGCGATCAAGTATTTAATTGAGAATGATTGTACTTGTCAAACTTGCACTAAACGTTGCGCTCCAAAGGGCATTGGTACAGAGGGCAAACCCCACTCGAAAATGGTGGCACCCAACTTTTAACCCTGGTTGTAAAAGTTGTGCATAATTTTTTCTAATTTTTTGGAAAATAAAACAGTTGTGACCCCTTCTGGATCTACCTGTTGTCCTGCCCTCCACTGTCAAAGCAGTGCTGACAGCATGAAGCCATTTGTTTTGTATGCATTTATCTGTATGGAAGGTTTTGGGAAAGTCTGAAAGAGTTCATACGGAATTTGTCTTTGCGTTGAGGGAGAGACTAGTTTCTCATTTTAAACAGAATAAAAATTACCACCTGTTGAAAAGAATTAGGTGATTGGTATCTTGGAATTCATTTAGCTGTTGCCATTGTGTTTGGAAATAATTACTGCAGTTGATAAATTATCCAAGTACGAGTTCAGGATTTTTAAGCAGTTTTAACTCCTTTTATTTCACATCTGGCCAAGTATGAGCCTTGTACAGGGTATTTAGTTTCTAGCTCTAGCTCTGAACTTATTTACTTCTCAAAGTGTGATGTGGGACAGCAGAGTGAAACAGTTTGTAGTAAAAAAATAAACCGATACAGTAAGGGGTTTTAATTTAACTTGAATGATTAACATGGGAGAATTGGGAAAATTACGAAGAAGAGCAGTCCCTTAAGCTAGCCCCAACACAGCCATGAAGTGTTAGCGACTTCATTTTCCTAGTCACGGCATATGAGGGCTGGTGTCTCGCCCTCACCGTCTCGTCTTCCCACTGACGGTGTATGGTCAGTGTACTTTATTATAGCTGAGTTGGCTACGGGCGCAGAAATCTCGAACCAAATTTCTGCCCTGGCGGGGATTTGAACCCCAACCTCTCATTTGACTGTCAAGCACACTACCTACTACACCATGGGTGGGCAACAAGCGGGCCGGGTCTGGCCCCTGGAGACCTTTGAACCGGCCCTTGACATGTCTTACATTAGCATTGTAACTGTCACTTGGGAACCTTTAATCCGTGTTATGTATTGTTTTATATAACAAAGATATGCCATTATATATTTAATTAATAAGAAGTTCGTAACAAAGCTATCATCCCAACAGCAACATGTTTGTGAACAAAGCTAATGACGTAGCAATAGTTTCTTTTTGCGCAGGGCTCTTGGCACTGGGAGCGCTTCTGATTGGGTATGATTGTGAGAGGCGCTTTATAAGTTTCTAAATACAATACAATAGTGTTTGTAGAACAAAGAGATGTCACAATACGGAGTAATTATCCTAACAACTAAACGTCCCTAAATATGTCTAATGACGTTAAAATAGTGTTGTAGACCAAAGAGATGTCGTCATAATACCATGTCAATAGTGCAAAGCTATTATCGTAGAGCTCAGCAAATTGCCCATAAACAAAGTCTTTGCCGCAACAAAATTGTATAACAAAGAGAAATCGTCACAATACGAAGTCCTTAAAAAATAATAATCATGACGTCCAATTTTGTCCATGGACAAAATAGTGACGTAATAATAGTCTTGGTAGAACAAAGATTTCGTCACAGTGAAGAGTCCATAGCACAAAGCCACAAAGCTAATATCCCAATAGCAACAGAGCCCAGATAGATAGTTGTGTTCTTGTGAATTGCTTCAATTACATAACTACACTGTAACCGGTTGCGGTTTGTCAACCGGATTGTTTCAATAAAGAATATTATTATTATTTCATATCTATGTATGTATGTATGTCAATTCAATTTCAGTTCAATTCAATTTATTCGGGCAAATTACAAGGAAGTAATAGTGAAAATTTACAAGAAATGAGACAATCTGGTTTATTACACAGAGGAAACTAAGGGGTCTTGGACCACGCTATCCAGGGCCCCTAGCCTATGTAGAATAGGAAGCAAGGCGACGGCCTCGAGGCCTACCGATATTAATGATAGTCACGAAGCAAGTAAATACATCTAAGACTTAGACAAAAAAACGACCAATGTCTTAACTAGGGCTCAGTCCAGTATTGGCCCTACTTGGAAATCTTTCATTTAGAAGTCCAAATGGACGACATGATTAGCCTAATGTAAATTCATAGTCTGCACAATTTTTGTGTTTTAGCGAATGGTTTATAGATTTGCCCTACAAGATTACTTACGCAGAAAGCGTGGGTGCGTCTCCCATAATGGTCTAGTGGTCAGGATTCAGGCCTTTCACGTCGGTGGCGCGGGTTCAATTCCCGGTGTGGTAATGTGAGATTTGACCATTTGCCGCCCTAAGTTCATTGTTTAGTTGGCTGTTGGTATTACCCTGCCTGCATTTCCACGGCCATCAGATCATAAGACGAGGCCCATATGAACTGTATACAGCTATTAAATACAGGTCCCATTTGCTCCATGTAATTTCAATATAGCATGCTGCAGTGCATATTTTAACGGATTTTGACTACCGGTACTAGGACAAAGTCTGCCACGACTATGGTCTTAAGCTCCTCAGCGGGGTCTGAGCCCCAGCCGACAACGCATTTTAGAGCATGGAGCCCATTTTAGCCACTTTCGTACACCAAATTTGCATTTTATTATTATACATTTCCCTATTAAATTTTAAGTTATTCTTAGAAGTTTGAAGTTTGAAACATAATTAACTATAGTTAGAAGACAATCGAAACCATCTCTACGTTTTTCGTCTGCAGACAATGGTAACAATGTCTACGTTTTCTCTTTGTCTGAAGACAATCGTAATTACCATGTCTACGTTTTCTCTTTGTCTGAAGACAATCGTAATTACCATCATACCATGTCTACGTTTTCTCTTTGTCTGAAGACAATTGTAACCATGTCTACATGTAAATTCGCTTATTAGAAGACAATCGTAACCTTGCCTACGTTTTCTCTTTGTCTGAAGAGAATCGTAACCATGTCTACGTTTTCTCTTTGGCTGAAGACAATCGTAACCATAGGCTATTTACGTTTTCTCTTTGTCTGAAGAAAATCGTAACCATGTCTACTTTTTCTCTTTGTCTGAAGACAATCTTAACCATAGGCTATTTACGTTTTCTCTGTCTGAAGACAATCGTAACCATGCCTACTTTTTCTCTTTGTCTGAAGACAATCTTAACCATGCATAGGCTATTTACGTTTTCTCTGTCTGAAGACAATCGTAACCATGCCTACATGTAAATTCGCTTATTAGAAGACAATCGTAACCATGTCTACGTTTTCTCTTTGTCTGAAGACAATCTTAACCATAGGCTATTTACGTTTTCTCTGTCTGAAGACAATCGTAACCATGCCTACTTTTTCTCTTTGTCTGAAGACAATCTTAACCACAGGCTATTTACGTTTTCTCTGTCTGAAGACAATCGTAACCATGCCTACTTTTTCTCTTTGTCTGAAGAGAATCGTAACTATGTTTACTTTTCTCTTTGTCTGAAGACAATCGTAGCCATGTCTACGTTTTTTTCTCTTTGTCTGAAGAGAATCGTAACTATGTTTACTTTTCTCTTTGTCTGAAGACAATCGTAGCCATGTCTACGTTTTCTCTTCGTCTGAAGACAATCGTAACCATGCATAGGCCTACATGTAAATTCACTTATTGGAAGACAATCGTAACCTTGCCTACGTTTTCTCTTTGTCTGAAGACAATCGTAACCATGTCTACGTTTTCTCTTTGGCTGAAGACAATCGTAACCATGCCTACATGTAAATTCGCTTATTAGAAGACAATCATAACGTACCATATCTACGTGTTCTCTAACTTCTCTTCGTCTGGACAATCGTAACCCTTGCAAGACTACGTTTTCTCTTTGTCTGAAGACAATCGTAACCATGTCTACTTTTCTCTTGTCTGAAGACAATCGTATACCCATATCTACGTTCTCTCTTTGTCTGAAGACAATCGTAACCATATCTACGTGTAAATTCTTCTATTAGATTTACTATACCACCAAAATAATTGATATAAATAAGTCATTGACTGGCTGGGTTACTGTGATGCAGTGAAAGCTGTAGTTATAACACCGTGCAAGTGATAGTATTGTGATCAGAGTTATTTTGTGACGTGTGAACCATTCTCCCTTCCATACCGGTATGGATTTCTCGCCTGGAAACGTACCTGTATGCTTTAGCCGGCCAGGAGATGTGCCGGTATGGCCACCGCGTAGGGACCCTGGGCAAGTCCTTCACTCGCAATTGCTCATGCGCTTCGGCGTGAAACTCCGATTCAGTGTCCGCGCTGTAGTCGGTAGCGCCTCTGAGTAGAAATCTTGAAGGGGCGCTATAACAAGTGCTCGAATGAATGAATGAATGAATGAATGAATGAATGAATGAATGAATGAATGAATGAATGAATGAATGAATGAATGCATTAATGAATACCGTTTCATACCGTCACACTTCAAGCAATGGCTGTGGGTTTTTGTTTCATCTGCCTAACTACATTTGCCTAACAAACAGTGATAGCTTTAACTTTAGCAAACACGACCAACTTCATTTTCCAACTCGAAAGAGTCCGGTTGCCAAAGGTTCAGAGGAGCCGAGTAGGCGTTAAGATGGGTGTCGTTTAGGTCGATAATTGGAAGGTGGAGGATCAGGTGAATTCTTGAAGAGGCGGTTCTTCGGTTTTGAGTGGAAACCCAGAGGGATGTTGGATAGGGGAGCCTGAGGCAGATGATGATGGGTGGGTGGCAATGATGGTGGAGGAACCACAAATTTGCGGAATTCAGAGGGAAGGTCGTTCCAGAGACGTGGTGCAGTGTGCCATATGGCTCGGTTGGAGAACTTGAGATGAATAGCCTAGTCTAGGCCTAGTGACCGGGATCGAGAAAGAGTTAGACAGGAGGAGGATCGGGGATCAGGTAGATCGGGTATCAGGTAGATCGGGTATACACCACGATTCCACGAAAACCGTAACGAGCGAATAATGTTATGAAAATAATAGCAGAGAGAGTTGGAATAGAATAGAATTTTCGTTTATTCATTAACACATTGTCAGAACGCGATGCCATTAAAAATATGGCCATGTGTAGGCATTAGGTTTACCTATATACGGTCGTCGAGGTATGTCGTAGTGATTCAAAACATTGCAATATTTTTGGTACAGTGACGCACGAAATGTTTTACTTAGCCCTTTCTTTGAGAACTTCCGGGTATACGCCTGTCTATGCCCTAACTCTGAAATACCCTGCCATTTAGCTCTTGGCCTCGATGACTTGCTGTTTAACGACACTGTGTCAAACATAAATGATTAGTGTCGCCCTCCTCCTTTCTTCGGGCTTGGGACTGGCATTTCTAGAGTACGATTGGTGGCGCAGTTGCTCTTGGCCTCTTCAATACGATGGGTTTATACTGTATCTCAGATATACTACAGTTTATAACGTTCATTTAACGACGCTCTGGTCCGAAGGCAATGGGTCGTCAATACATACATGCATACTGACAGGCAGCTAATTATAAATAGCGCATGCATATAGTATACAGTATACATGGAGGATGTAGGTGCAGTGGCGTCTACGAATGGGGGTTAGGTAAACGATATCCCACGGTTGTCAGAAGTGGGGGGAAATTTACGGTTCTCAGTTACTTCCGAGTCTCTTCAATAATATATAAGTCGGCAAGAGTTGTGGTAGGGTTTGCTCTCCCATTCAAGATGGGGGGGGAGTGGTTAGACGTCGCTGTGTAGGTTAAAGTAGACACATTTGGCACTTGATACACGCAAGACCAGCAATTAACATTAATACACGCGTAAAATTAAGTCAAGCGTCTGCTCGGTGCAGTATGCTAAAGGTCAATGTTATAAAAGCTGCTTAGATCATTGCTCAAGTTGGTTGCCTGAGTTGCTTGCCAAGCAACTCTACAACGCCCTCAGTCAGGCGAAACCTTTGTCAACCAGTCTGGTCACACTTCACTGGGCATGCATTATATACGTACATCACTCACTCACTCACTCATATATATATATATATATATATATATGGTTTAAATGCAATGCAATACAATTATACGTGTGTCTGTAGAAGCAATGCCTGTTGATATGATGGCGTATGTATTCTGTATAATATATATATATATATATATATATATATTTATATAAAAATATTATAATTATGCGTGCTTTTATACATGTCAATGCGTATACGTATCGTTAACACGTAGGCCTGCGTACACGCATTGTACAACGTATATGGTGTACAGTAGGGTTCCGCCCTGTATTCTGAGTCGGAAGGCGGCCATTATGTAACATATCTTTTTCGTTACGAATTGTCGCGAGGGGCATTGGCGCAAATACCGTTATTTGCTGTTTTCCGGTAGAGAGGGAAATACGTCCATCGAAGGAACGAACAGTCTAGATCCAAGATGGCCGCAACTGGAACTGGAGAAGGGGTTAAGAGCGAACACCACGGCAACACCCAGCAGCTGAACTTCACCCTAGGAAGAGGAGGATCGGGAAGAGGTTCAGGAGAAGGTGGAGCGGGTGAAGAATATTCCTATGACGATGATGGAATGATGGTAAGAACAGAATTTAGATGTTTTTCCTCAGTTCGTTTCTCCATCTTTATTTATTATTGTGTTCTACATTTTGAGGTCGCCTAGTGCAAGCAGACTATTTTAGAAAGCACGTCTCATCTCACCCGCTGTAAACCCACTGCTTTGTTTGATACTTTATTTTAACGGTTGGTCTTATAACGCCACTTTTAAAATCAGAAACGCTCTCAGCACTGACCTAAATGATGTCAGGCCTAACACTGAGTAGGCCTACACTGTAGAAATGTCAATAATAAGCAGTCAACGGAAAACTAGAAGAGTCACAAGTAAATGGTGATCTTTATTTCTTCATTACATTTTTAAGTGGTTGCAACAACTTGAGACCTGGAGTAGTTTCATGCATGTAAATGGAACAACTTGACATCTTAAGTGGAGGAGTTGAAGTGAATAATTGTTTTATGTGCTTATCCTGTATGGCCTCTTTGAAGTACGGGCGCGTTCATATTGTCCTATTGAGTAGGTTGATTGTTTTAAGGGCCACGTTTAAGAAGACCAGCTTTTGTCTAACAGTTGATCGCGCGCATTGTTGCGTTTGATAGCTTGGCTGTTATTATTTCTACAGATGGCGACAATTAGAAATGTGAGCTCACGTAGTCGAACAGGATAACAATTGTCGTTGTTGTCGCGGATGATGATGATGACGATGATGATGATGACGTATTGATGATGGCATTTTGTTTCAATATACTGTTGATGATATGATCAGACAAATGTGCAGAAGACTGTCAAACTGGACACTACCGGGATTCATTGTTGCAGTCATGACGATGATGACGATGATGATAACGCCATCGACGACGATAATCATAATGGGAGCATGATGATGATGATGATGAAGAAGATGACGATGACTGTGACGATGACGATGACGATGATTGTGATAACGCCGATGATGTAGATGACTGTGACGACGATGATTATGACGATGACTGTGACGACGATGATTATGAAGATGATTATGACGACGATGATGATGATGACGGCGTTTGGTTTACCTATAGATGAAAGCAGAAGTCGATGATATAGATGATGATACAATGTTTATGCTTTAGGATTCTGATGATGCTCTGACGGCTGAGTTTCGCCATCGTCTTGGACTTCTTCCGGTCAGTATGACTGCCCACTCATTGTCCAGTCACGGACTCAGAATCGCCTTTTATAATCGACAATTTGTGAGGGGGGGTGTTCAGGACTCAATGCTAGAGACCACCGCGAAGAGGGTCGATTGTGGTTTCAGATAGACTACAATGAATCAGTTAGGTATAGGCTACCTTGATATATGGACTAATTAGATTTGCCATTACCTGTTAGGCCTACCTTTTATTCCGCCTCATGTTAGTCACGTTAGTTTGGTTGCCTTAACAACCGAATAGAATAGATACATGCTTATGTTTGATAGATACATGCTTATGTTTGATTACATTATTTATGGAAGTATGTACAGATTATGTGTGGGTGTATGTATGTGTGCTTGCATGTATTTGTATGGACGAAAGTACATAGCCTACGCCTGTATGTACATGCGTGCATGTATGTTTGTATGTAGGCCCTATTTATCCATGTCTGTATGTATATGTATATGTGTGTAGTTCCGAGGGTATGTATGCATATATGTATATGTATGCAGATATGTATGCATGCATATGTGTATGTATTTATGCATGTGCGTATTTAGGCCTATGTATGTATATGTCCATATGTAGGCCCTATTTGTCTGTCGAAATACATGTATGTGTCCAAATATGTGTGTATATGTTCCCGTATGTATGTATATGTCTATGTGTGTGTGTGTGTTTATGAAGGATGAGGAGGAGGGTTTGACGGAGGCGTTTAAGCGTCGGATCGGTTTGGCATCTGATGCGGATGAGGTGGAGAGCAGTCGGGAGCTGAGCGAGTTAGCGATGCCAGTCGACATCGAAAGAGAGGCGACCTTGAGTCGGTTCAAGTTCAGCGTCTTCGTCAAGAACCACTTCAACCAGACGGACGGTGCTTCCGGTTCAGCGTCCTTCTCAAAAGAACCTCTCAAGCAACCTCTGCTGACCAACACCAAGAAGAACGAAATCGACAGAATGGTAGGTGATTATGAGCAGAATAGTAGGTGATTATGAGCAGAATGGTAGGTGATTATGAGCAGAATGGTAGGTGATTATGAGCAGAATGGTAGGTGATTATGAGCAGAATGGTAGGTGATTATGAGCAGTATGGTAGGTGATTATGAGCAGAATGGTAGGTGATTATGAGCAGAATGGTAGGTGATTATGAGCAGAATGGTAGGTGATTATGAGCAGAATGGTAGGTGATTATGAGCAGAATGGTAGGTGATTATGAGCAGAATGGTAGGTGATTATGAGCAGAATGGTAGGTGATTATGAGCAGAATGGTAGGTGATTATGAGCAGAATGGTAGGTGATTATGAGCAGAATGGTAGGTGATTATGAGCAGAATGGTAGGTGATTATGAGCAGAATGGTAGGTGATTATGAGCAGAATGGTAGGTGATTATCAACAGAATGGTAGGTGATTAGTTTAGTTTCAATTGTTTGTTAATTAGTGTTTTCATTTGGTTTCAATTGTTTGCTTATTCTTTAGGCGTCTGTTTCCGTTTCAACGGCCATCAAGAGATTCTGCAAAGACATCAGTCTTCCGAGCACCGCACCAGCCATCTATGCGGTACATGTCCACACTTCAGTATTTTATCCATCTTTGTCCCTCCTTTAGTAGTTTGTCCTTCGTCTGCCCTCTTTGTCCTTCAGTGTTTCGTCTATCTTCTGCCATCTTTGTTCCTACTTAGGTAGTTTTGTCCATCATCTGGCCTCATGCAATGCTTCAGCTAGGCTACTATTCTCTACTTTCTTTTCTTCTTCCTAATAAAATCGGTCTGATTATGATGATGATGATTATGATTATGATAATGATGATGGTGATGACGACGACGATTATGATGTAGGTGTAATCGTAATAAAAATTGTGCATAGCGATTTTTCAAGAGCAGAAACTCAGAGTCGACCTCTACGCTTGCCTAAATGAAGCTTACGTCTTTAAGAAAAGGAAGTTCATCAGCAATCACGTGGTGCTTAGATGATGATGATGATGATGATGATGATGATGATGATGATGATGATGATGATGATGATGATGATGATGATGATGATGATGATGATGATGATGATGATAGATGACGATGAGACGCGTAAAAGGCGCTATATTAAGTGATCTTGATGCACCAGCACATGAATAGTTGTCTGGTGTTTACTCCTTCAGAATGGAACATCCGTTATGTCCGTTGTCTTCAGCAACCTGGAACACCTCAACCGGCGACTCCATAGGACTCCCTCCTCTTCCTCTGCATCCTCCGCTGTCTCTTCCGCTTCCACTGGAAAGCCCTCAGCATCCGGACAAAACCAACCGGACGCAACAGAGGTAGACCTACTAAGAACGCAAAAAGTGGTCTTAGATACGCTGGTTCCATACAGATAGCATTATACACCAGTGATTCCTAACCTTTTTCACAGCAATGCATCCTTAATAAAAGCCATTCAGTCAACGGCACCTGTACTTATTTCAATTTAGTTGCTTCCAGTTAGTTCTAGATTTCAACGACAAGCAACGTTCCTTGTATTCAACCGAAGTGTTGCGACTATTTAATTCTATGCTGCTTTACCTATGAACCTATTAAATTCGCATTGCCTATCGTAATTGACATGTCAATTTCACTCTTTGAAATTTGACTGTCATAGATAGAACTTTTGAAATTTGACTGTCATAGATAGAACTTTTGAAATTTGACTGTCATAGATAGAAGTTTTGAAATTTGACTGTCATAGATAGAACTTTTGAAATTTGACTGTCATAGATAGAACTTTTGAAATTTGACTGTCATAGATAGAACTTTTGAAATTTGACTGTTATAGATAGAACTTGGAATATGCACCTGATTGAACTCTGATTGATGCATTTATATAGCGCTTGAACGACCATCTAAACGCTGGTTTAAAGGTGGTTCTGGTTTTGACCTATAGCCATACAAAAAAGTAAATTTCGAAAGGCTGGAACTAATTTTATCCAATTAATCGAATTAATTCCTAAAAGTTTCGGATAGGCCTACATCCTTGACTTCTGTTCTGATGTGTTTAGAAACAGACGAAGAAGTATTCTCTTCGTAAGCTGTTTCGATCGAAGTCCTCCAAGTCGAACGACGGAAGTCCGGCTGATGGTCCGCAGACGACGACGCAGGGTGGTCTGGCTAGATCCGTATCGAGAGGCAGCAATTCCGGAGATCCAGACGCAGGAGATCCTGGCTCGACGATCGCCACTGTTCCGACGGCTGAACTTGACCTCGTCCAGTACATCGTAGGTCACGGCATACTACGCAGAGATCTCAGGTCAGTAGACCCACATATTATATGTACTTCTATATGTATTGTATTGTATTTGAACACTTGTTATAGCGCCCCTACCAGATTCCCATTCAGAAGCGCTCCCGACTACAGAGCGGACACTGAATCGGAGTTTCACGCCGAAGCGCATGAGCAATTGCGAGTGAAGGACTTTCCAGGGTCCCTACGCGGCGGCTTTTGAGGTGGATTCGAACCCGCAACCCTCCAGCTGCAAGGCACTGAACATACCCCTATACCACCGCGCCCCAGTTGTATTGTGTTGTGTTGTATTGTATTGTACTCCACGTTTATATTGCGACCGAGCCACCCGCAGTAAAGATCCGAGAAATTAATCTCTGATAAACCGACCGACCCGGAATCGAACCCGGGCCGCCGGCGTGGCGAGCGGGCTACCAACCCACTCGGCCACTCAGGATCTCTAGTATAAAGGTACTCTAGTTGGGTATACAAGTATACTTACAATAAATATAGAGAATTATTAGAATGTTATGTAGGCCTAAGGTTACATCTATAAATGATTTCACTCTTGTATTTACGCATACGAAGTAATAGTATGTACTTAATTAGTAATTAGTACTTTAGTTGTGTAAGAAATCTGAGTTGAAGTTTTTAAACTAAGTTCAGCCATCGAAGAGACTCGTGTATATATATATATATATATATATATATATGTATATATATGTATATATATATCGGCATAGCGTAATGAAAGAGTGATTAAGTTGATGATTAGATTCCATTGATGATTAGATTCCATTGATGATTAGGGACGAAATTGTCTGCCAACTGTGTTGCCAAGTAACGAAGAATCCGTCTGTGGAGAGCACGAAACTAGGATGGATGCTTCACGTCCTCTGTGCCTGCTGCTTCATGCCTTCCGAAGGGGTACGTATCACCACGTCTAATCTAATCTAATCTAATCTAATCTAATCAATCTAATCTAATTCTAGTCCTAATCCTAGTCCAGTCAAGTTCAGTCTATTATAATCTTATGCATTCAGTGTTGACTTATAACGCCGTTCCTAATTAACCCTCGGGCTACCAAGAGGGGGGTGGTTGCCACCCCCCCCCTAGGTTTTTTTCATCTCAAACTTTTTCCGTATGGAATAAAAATTTGACCTTTTAGGTAGCTGTAGGGGGTTCATTTACACACGTTTTGAGGTAAAATGTGAGATGATATCTCACACCGTTCAAAAGTTATACCCAATATACCCGAGGCACCAGGGGTGGGGTGGATACCACCACCCCCTAGATTTTCGACTATATCTTATCCGTCATTTAATATTAAGAGACACAAATTATACCATTCTATAGAGGGAATGTGGGGCTACATTTCTATGGTCACTGAGTTGACCTGAGACAACCGGAAGTGCTCAAAATAAATAATAATACGCGTAATATGCGTGAAAAATGGCTGAATGGAAGGACTCCCCTTAGTTTTTGTCTGTAGCGTATTCATTTGTCTTCCTGGAAGAGAAACAAAGATACCATTCTTTAGAGGGAATAAAGGGCTTCATTTGCATACCTACATCTTTGTCTTTTGAATACCGGAAGTGATCAAAATAAATAATAATACGCGTAATCTGTGTGAAAATGGCTGAATACAGCATTACAACGTAAACCGATATATATGTATGGATATATACATGTATGTATGGATGTACATTTATACTATATAAACATGTGTAGGGATGATTTTGTGTATCTTTTATACATAGATTAGTTTCAAAACACACATAATCTTATATTTGTTTATCCAAAAAGTACAAAATGTACGCAATAATATACAATATTGCTAATTAATGGGTTCCGTTGTTAAAAGTGATGTAATTTCGAGGTGCATTCACATAATGTACAACTAAATATACCATTCTGTGCAGAAATGAATGCTGAATCCAATGCTATATTACAAGTTATGATATGTAAAACCAAACACGAAATCCAGGGGGGTGGTAACCACCCCCTTGGTAGTCAGTGTTACAAAAAAGCTTGGTAGCCCTAGGGTTAAGGCGCCAGAGGGGATAGGGGGCTTAGCACCCTAACTGCGGTTCAACCCCCCCACCCCCAAAGTGGGAAATCACTGAAAATCACAGGGAGGAGGGGACAAAAGGGAAGCGCTTGGAGCTTTAGCCCCCAAAAAAAACCTGAAATCCTGGCGCCTCCACTGATTAACAAAAGTATCAGTCAATGCCAACCAAACAATTGCTAAAGATTATTTATGTATGGACGTATGTATGTATGTATGCATGTGAAGTCCCTTGTTCTATAATAATTGTGGATAAGAGTTGGCTAAGCGACGAGAAGTCGCTAGCAGTAGGCTACACGGTAGCGCTCATCGCCCAACCCTCTGTCGTTTGCCAGTGGAGCTGTGCAAGCATGAATTCCAATTCCTATTGTCGTTTTTGAGATGATTGTCTTTGAATGGATGCATGCTGTTGTCCGTTGCAGTTGCTCAAGTTCTACTTTTCCTTTCTGAACGACGTCTCTGCCGAGTACAAAGAATACTCCGCATTCACGAAGAGGATGTTGCACAGAACGAGCGCCTGTGGACTGCGATACCATCCGCCGACGTGGCTCGAATACCAGGTAAGCGTGGCACGACCAGGTAGACTATATTATATGGCATCATTGGCATGCCTGGATATATGGATAATGCTGCATCGCATGACAAGATGTAGGCCTATGAGGCCCAGAACCTGGCAGCCAAGATGTAGGATGTGACCTGCCATGGCAGGGACACTATACACCCAGATATACGACATACAAAAATAGGTTACAATACAACTGTAATTTGATTAATTAATCAATCTAAATTTATATAGCTCCCCTTCAAGGTTTCTACTCAGAGGTTTCTACTCAAGGTTTCTACCCAGGCTCGGCGGAAGAGAACTCTTGATGGTGCCCTACTTACGAAGTTGAGAAGCGCACACTGAAGCCGGGAAACGCTAAGAACCAAAGGTCGACAGCAAGGCATGCCGAGGCTGGGGAGTAATATTCAGAGAAATATCATCCAAGCTATCGGAAGTGCCCGGGTATGTGACGTGTCCACCAGATAGTTAGCGACTGGAACTCTAACGACTCCCACTCCCACTGACGAGAGAAACTCTAAAGGCTGGAACTCTAAAACAGTAAAACTCCAACTCTTAACGACTCCTACTCTAACGATTGATTGATTGAACTTCTGTATAATTAAGGAATTGCGCCGTTTCATTAATTTGTCTATTTCAGGCTACGAAGATACGTAAGCACATAATGCTTCCTGTTTCGTTGCCCAACGGACGCTCTGTATCGATCGAGTGTGACTCGGCCATGACAGCCTCCGAAATGTGTCACAAGATCTCAACTTCCGTAAACCTCCGTGACCAGTTCGGATTCGCCATCTACATCGTCATCCTGGACAAGGTATACCACCGACTTATATAGCGCCACTGTTGCCTTTGCATATATATCCGTCACAACGACCAACCATGATTAGGTTTCTTTCACTGTTTGTAATCGTCGGTTTGGCTATTTCCAGTGTTCTACGACTTCATGTCTACCTATTAAGCATGTTTGTATGTATATATAAATACATACATGTAAGTATGTATGTGCGTGTATGATTATGCTTATATTTTATTGTATAGTATTTTCATGATTGTAAAGCTCCTCTCGCAGTGTGCATGTGTATATATGCATCCTTAAATATTCAACATACATGTACATGTATATAATTATATTATATGCATGTATGTATTCGTGCAAGTATGTATTATACATGCATGAATGAGTGTATGTATATGTATGCTTGTAGACCTTATTTATGGATAGTTGACGATGATGATGATGACACTCTTCGAATAGTATCTAAGAACCTAAGAGATTATTTAAACCTCGAGTGAAAAATAATAATAATAAGAACAAGAACACGAAGAAGAGCAATAACAGCAAAAACGGTGGCAGTAACAGTAACAACAACCAAAACAACATAAAAAATCAGCAACAAAACCAACACCAGCAACAGCATGTATGTTCTGTGTGCTTCGTGAAGGTATCGTCTCTTGGCAACGGTTCTGATCACGTGATGGATGCAATTGCTGAATGCGAGCAGCTGATGCGTTGCCACGGGAAACGCGAGGAGGATTCTCCATGGCAACTGTTTTTCCGGAAGGAGCTCTTTACCCCGTGGCACGATGCAGAGAACGACCCCGTCGCAACAGAACTCATCTATCAGCAGATCGTTCAATCGGTCCTGGCCGAGGAATATCGCCTGCGATCAGTATGTCTTTCTCTCTCTGGCACGCCTTTCCTCATCAGTATATTTAATCTTAGGCAGATAGTCTCAGTCTTTGGCATTATCCAAGTCTTAGACAATTGTCTCAGTCTTTGGCATTATCCAAGTCTTAGACAATTGTCTCAGTCTTTGGCATTATCCAAGTCTTAGACAATAATTGTCTCAGTCTTTGGCATTATCCAAGTCTTAGACAATTGTCTCAGTCTTTGGCATTATCCAAGTCTTAGACAATTGTCTCAGTCTTTGGCATTATCCAAGTCTTAGACAATAATTGTCTCAGTCTTTGGCATTATCCAAGTCTTAGACAATTGTCTCAGTCTTTGGCATTATCCAAGTCTTTGAATAGTCTTTGGCATTATCCGAGTCTTAGACAATAGTCTGAGGCAGTGAATAGTCTTTGCCATTATCAAAGTAGGCCTCTTAAGTCGGTCGGTCAGTCAGACAGACGGGCAGTCACTCAGTCAGTAAACCAGTCAACCAGTCAGTTAATCAGCAGGCCAACCCGTCATTAAGTCAGTGAGCCAGTCAATCAGTTGGTCAGTCGGTTTGATGGGTGGTTAACAGGAGGAGGAAGTGGTTCGTTTTGTGGCTCGTCGGTGGTACATCGAGGAAGGACAGGACTTGGTTCCTGGTCGACTCCAGTCAAAGCTTCACGAGTTCCTTCCGAGGAGTCTCCTCTCTAAGACGAACAAGTCCCGCGACGGATGGATCCAGGCGACCGTTGCATCCTTCAACGAACTAGGATTCAGCAGCGGAAAAAAGTCCAAAGATGAGGTAGGAAGAATTCTTTTACGGACCCTTCTTTGTCCCTCGTTAAGATCCTCCTCAGGGATCTCGATTGGATCTGTCTGTAATGCGGCTCTGCTTGGCTTTAACACTACCATCGATCAATGCCTTCTCAATTACGATAACGGCAACACACAAGTTTCTATTCGTAATCGTTATCGTAATCTCGAGATTTATACAGCGCCCAGAAAAGCAAAGTCGCGGGAACCAGCTTATTCACAGGCGCCTAGTCAAAACATGATCGATAGGAGGGGAGTGTGAAATCGGTTCCAGGTCAAGGTCGAAAGGGGTTAGGCAGGGAGACAGTCAGACGGATAAGGTTCCTGGTCGACTCCAGTCGATTAGATTAGATTAGACTGGATTAAGCGATTGATCTTGGCTCCATGACAAGGTCGTGTCACTGCGCTCAATCTTGAGCAAATCCTGGACGCTCCGCTGCTGAGAGCAATGTATATGTAGTTGCAATGTAGGCCTAAATGTAAAAAAGCAGGAGGAGGAGGAAAAGTAAGAAGGAGAAGAAGGAGAAAGAAAAGAAGAGGGGAAGCAGAAGAACATTTCCTAAAACTGACCCCCAAGAGACAGCCCCTGGTGTGAAGTGTTATCCATTTCAATTCTCGTAGCAATCCTCTTCAACGCCTACTTATATACCACTGAAACGTTTCGGTCACTGCACTCATTATCAATCAATCAAACAATTTCGTTTGCTCTCGGTATCAAGCTGACAGGTCGCAACTTGTAACAGGTAGCAGGTGGCAAAGATTGTCTCAGCTCTGACACTTAGTTATTAAATGGGTTGAGATAGCAAATATTGTCTCAGCTCTTACAGTAATAACTGAGTAGCCTAGCCTCCTCCCCTGAGACGGTTACTGTGAAGTCACCTTGAGCAAGTCCTTCACTCACAACTGCTCAGCGCCATCGATTGATGCTTGTTCATTCGATAGTGGCGCTTAATAAATGAATATAAATGCAAATAATCACTCTCTGACACATTCTATAAGCGCTTGAAAACTGTTCTTTTGCTGGTGATGGAGTCGGGTGCACCTCTGAGTAGTTTCCTTGAAGAGGTGCTACATAATTACTTGAATGAAATACTTGAATGAATAATAATATTGAAAATCAGATCACTTCTAATTATAAGGATCCAAGCAGATCAAATCCAACCAGAAGAGATCCATGTAACAGTCACGCTTTTAACTGTCTGAAATCCTGTTCATGCATAGCCAAAGGAAACAAACAGAGGGTCACAGGTTCGACTCATGGTATGTGTCGTTGTGATGGCAGGTGAAGGGTCTGATCGTAGACACGGCTCAGCGCAAGTGGCCTCTGCAGTTTTCGGCGTTGTTCGAGGCGTATCGAGTGGGAGGACCTCCTCTCATCCGTAACGAAGTCGTGTTCGCCGTCAACTGTAGAGGAGTCTTCTTCCTCGATGAACCATATCGCATTCTCATGGGTCTGCACTACTACGAGATAGTCGATGTCACATACAACAGGTCAGAGGGCGTTTCGTATGGGTGAAAGTCACCCCCACTGGTTCATATCCCTCCTACTCTTGGTAGAATTTTTCAGTCATACTGTATGATTCGATTAATCAGAGAGAATTTGTGTGTGGATGAAAGTCACCCTAATGGTTCAGACCCCTCCTGCTGAGAGTAGATTATTTCACTATTCATTCATTCATTCATTACGAAGATTTATATAGCGCCCCTTCAAGGTTACTACTCAGGAGCGCTCCCGACCCCAGCACGGCTGAAAAGGACAGTTTTGAGGCAAGAATAGAAAGATTCAGAGTGGATTCTGGGATGCAAGCGCAGTGCCAAAAGGGACCCGTTCCAGAGCGAAGGGCCAACCACTATGATGATGATGATGATGATGATGAAGGATGATGATGATGATGATGACGACGACGACGATTAGAAGAATGATGGGCTCATGAGAAGACCTTGTGTTGATCTGGGTTTGGTGTTTGACCATAGGAGGACGAGAGACAAGGGACCGACGACCTTCAGCGTCATAACCATCAGAGGAGATGAATTCGTTTTCGCCAGTCCCAACGCAGAGACGATCGCTAAGCTATTAGGAGCCTTCCTCGATGGACTACGACGAAGGTCACGATGGGCAGTCTCCATCCAGGAATTCATCCTACAAGGTCAGGGGATTATGTATCTCTCTCTCTCTCTCTCTTTGTATCTGTCTTTGTCTGTCTCCATCTGTCTGTTTCTCTGTCTCTCTCTCTCTGTCTCTCTCTCTCTCTCTCTCTCTCTCTCTCTCTCTCTCTCTCTCTCTCTCTCTCTCTCTCTCTCTCTCTCTCTCTCTCTCTCTCTCTCTCTCTCCCCATTCCTGCCTTCCAACCTTCTATCATTCCTTCATTTGATCTTCCACCTTTCCTTGCTTTCTTTATATATTTTCCATTTTTTTTCACTTTACTACATTCCATCCTTCGATTATTCCTTGCTTTATTTCTCCCTATTTCCTTCCTTAACTTCCATCCATCCATCCACCCATCCATCCATCCATCCATCCATCCATCCATCCATCCATCCATCCATCCATCCATCCATCCATCCATCCATCCATCGGATTCCATCCATCCATCCATCCATCCATCCATCCATCCATCCATCCATCCATCCATCCATCCATCCATCCATCCATCCATCCATCCATCCATCCATCCATCCATCCATCCATCCATCCATCCATCCATCCATCCATCCATCCATCCATCCATCCATCCATCCATCCATCCATCCATCTATCCATCCATCCACCGACCCACCCACCCACCCACCCACCCATCCATTCTTCCATACTTCCTACCTTCCTTTACTCCTTCCTTTTAAGAGAACTTCAAAACGTTACAGACATAGGTTGCTAAGTAAATAGCTGTGCCCGTGACGCTCCGTCAAGTGTTTACCATTGACTTCCTGCTCTGCATATGGTAGATCACACGACGCAGGTGGAGAGTGGAGGCGCCATGTTCCGCATCGCTCAGGGTGATGTCCTGGAGTTGTTGGATGAGATGACGCAACGCCATCTGAAGGAAGACTGGATGTACGGAAGATGTGAACGGACCGGACAGGCGGGATCTTTTCCATTCGACTGCGTCTACATCTTTCCAACATGCGAGAAACCACCGGCCGAATTCCTCGTAAGCACCATTCTAATACTACTGGACTACCGTATTCCTATGTATGTATGTATGTATGTATGTATGCATGCATGCATGTGTGTATGTATGACATTGTATGTATGTATGTATGTATATGTATGTATGTATGTATGTATATGTATATATGCATGAATATACTGTATAAATGTATTCATGTGTATGTATATGTATAAATGTGCGTGTGTATATGCGTGTATATAGACACTTAATATAGCGCCTTTCAGAAACTCCCAAAAGCGTTGTATAGTGTATCTCTCTACATAAACCAATGAGCTATATATTATAAATGGCATTTTCATCATCCTTCTCGGCGTCGTTATCTCCCGTTACTACGGGCCCTTGCAGAGAATGTGAGAGACCGTTTCTACATTTGAAGCCTCTGAACCCGAAGTAAGTAAGTAAATCTTCAATGCTCCGAAGTGGAACATAGGAGTGGCGTTCATTTTCTACATGTACTTTTAGATCGTCAACCCGTCAAATATGCCGCACAAGAGCTTCTAGAAAACCTAAGGCCCAAAGAGGCCGAGACCAGGGCAAAATGGCCCTCCCCTTTCCTCAAATGGCCCTCGCGGTCCCTGAAGTGACCATACTTGTCGATGTGTGTTGTGAATCTTCAGTAGCTATTCCTTTGCCCCAGGTGGCTCTCTCTGTCATTGTCTTTATCAGCATCATCTTCGCCACGGTCATCGCCATTATCATGATTATCGACCATTATATTAACTATATTTTTAAATATATATATATATATATATATTTATATATATCTTTTAACGAATATCCATATGGCTTGTATCTAGGCCATGTTTAAGGTCATGAGCAGCGCTGACGTCAGCACGTTGCCAAGGAAACGAGGAGCCGTTGTTCTTGCGACTGAGACGATTGGTCGACATGGAGGTCACGGGATACAGTCCGCCATCTAGTGACATCATCAACACAAGACGACGACCAGAGCTATCTATTACCGTAATAGAAGGCTCTGACGACGACTATTCACACTTACTTGCTTACTTGCTTGGCATAATTAAAGATAATGCGATGACGTCATGTCGAGACCATAATAATTATGCTCAGCTGGAGAGATTAAAAATTGACTGAGTAGCTATATGCCCAGATATATACGTGTTCTCAGCTTCGTTAGGTTAATATGCTTCATTTGTCTAATTGTGTGTCATTAAGTTGGGCGTATTGTAAGGTTGAAGTTCATATCAAGCGCGCTGTCTCCAGTGGCGTCATGTCGACTATCGAGGCTTGTTTACTCGATTCTACATCAGCTGAAGACATTGTAGATTGGTTAGAGCGGAGAATAGGGCTACGGATTCGAGCCCCCTCCGTGACGGTTACTGTATAGTAAATTTAGCAAATCTTTCGCTCAGAGGATTCAGATTTAGGGAACTTGCACGCCTAATAAATCAAGATGATGACGATGACGATGATGATGGTGATGATAAGAACAATTATAGCGCATTTTAAGATTTTCACAAAAGCGCTGTCTTTTGTTTTAATCACAGTTTGAACTGACTCTGGTGGTTTTGACAAAGACGATCTAAACTATTTTTTTTTATCTTTAAACTTTGACCTTCTGCCCCTTGAACTGATATACCTTCTGTATCCCTTGACCTGATATACCTTGACAATGTGTGCATTGTCCACATTCATGAACCATTTGACGTCCTCTTTTCCATTTCGTACCGCATCTCTAAACCAGATTAATGCTACGTCCTTCGATCCCTGCTGGAGAATGAAGTCTGGTCTTATCACTTCTTTTCTCGGAACAGAGAAGGACAGCATTTGAGAAAAGATGCTACGTTGCTGCTGTTGCTACTGCTGACTTGGCGGTACTAGTGGAAGAACTGATATTGACTTAAACCATTAATATTGCCAATGGAAAACACGATGGAATGCCTCATACTAAAGGCTTAGAAATGGGATTCAATGAGATGTATGACTCTCTCTCTCCCTCTGTCTCTGTCTCTGTCTCTGTCTCTCTGTCTCTCTGTCTATCTCCATCCCCCTCTCTCTCTCCCTCCCTCCCTCTCTCTCTCTCCCTCCCTCTCTCTCTCTCTCCCTCCCTCCCTCTCTCTCTCTCCCTCCCTCTCTCTCTCCCTCTGTCTCTGTCTCTCTCTCTCTCTCTGTCTCTCTCTCTGAGTGTGGGTGCGTGGGTGCGTGTGGGTGCGTGTGTGGCTTTATGTGGCGGCGCAAATGTAGGAAGCTCGACAGCGACACGTTGAAGTGGTTATGATGAGACTAGACGAGTCTGGTGTCACGGTTTTGAAACGCGTAGAGATGAATGGTTAATACCGTTGTTGACAAGACAGGTGAGCAAGACCTTTCACTCTTAAGTGGAGCATGACGTCAAGACGAGAAAGGTTTCCAACATCACGCATACGTATTTATCCGCATTGTGTAATGCGACGTGGAAATTTCACCGAGGTATGAAACAGACTGTCATGCAACCCTCGACATGGAATTCCTGTTCTTCAAAACAAATCTATTTCAATGTAATCTTGTACAGGTAGGTAGAGAACGCCTCTTTGAAGTGGCGCTATATAAATATGCGTTGAATAATATAATTATTCTGATGTTTCTATAGTGCCTATAGTGCCTTTTATGCACCTTTCAAAAGTGGTTTGATGCTGCAATTCAGACAGCAGGAAAGGCAGTACGTCTCCTGGGAAAACAGGTACCTACATTTAGGAACCGAACCGAGCTCTTAAGTTTATACGAATCGAGAGACGTCGAAGTAGAAATCTGGGAAGAGATGGTTAGGTCGACTAGAGTTCTGTTCATCTTCATCCAGCGCTCATAACATAATAGCATAACATAAGAAGGGTTTTAAGTGGATCAGGAGACGTTTAGTCTATGTTAAAACCAAATTCAAACGTAGACCTGTGTTTCTTCAACAGCTGGACGAGAACCTGGATCTTCATGCACTTGGCGTTGGACATAGACATATCTATAACGTAGTTTCTCCGTTAGGGCTGCACGTTTCGCCCACAGTGCATTTGGAAGACTGTATCAAAGACATTTGACACGATCAGAGCAACCTGTCTGGTAAGGGGGTAAACTAGGGAACACGTTGAATCGCAACAACAGGAGACGTAGATGTCGTAGCATGATTTCTAAAGAGATTGATTAAGTAGGACGATGAAACACCAAGGAAGACTTTCACCGGATAAATAGTTCCTGATTGATGAGACGAAGCAATGTCCGACGAATGTAGTGATAGACGCCTGGATCTATCTGTGGCTGTTAATATTACTGTTGATAGGAGAGAAGAAGGGAGAGCAAAGGCGGAGGTTTACTGTGTCGTGGATGGATTCTGCAGTTTGGTCATAGATGGAAATGTTGGTTGAATGGCACTTTGATATTGCAAAGCAGTTGCAGTTACTGGCTGATTTGCAGTAGAATGGTTTGGTTCCAAAGGTTTTGAAAGTGATGGCGGAAAAGCATTTTTATGTTTGTCCTTAGCTTTGGTAGTTGCTGGCTGTTTTGCACTCAACTGTTTTGGTTCCAGAGGTGTTGAAAGTGTTGGTTCAAAAGCACTTTGATATTTGTCCTTAGCTTTTGTAGTTATTGGCTGATTTATAGTCGGCTGTTGTGGTTGCACAGGTGTTGAAAGTGTTGGCTCAAAAGCACTTTTATATTTGTCCATAGCTTTGGTAGTTGCTGGCTGATTTGCAGTCGAATGTTTTGGTTCCACAGGTGTTAAAAGTTTTGGGTCAAAAGCACTTTTATATTTGTCCTTAGCTTTGGTAGTTACTGGCTGATTTGCAGTCGACTGTTCTGGTTCCACGGGTGTTGAAAGTGTTGGTTGAAAAGCAGTTTTATATTTTTTCTTAGCTTTTGTAGTTACTGGCTGATTTGTTGTCGGCTGTTGTGGTTGCAGAGGTGTTATAAGTGTTGGTTGAAAAGCACTTTGATATTGCAAAGCTTTTGTAGTTACTGGCTGATTTGTAGTCAACTCTTGTGGTTGAATCAGTGTAGAAAGTGTTGGTTGAAAAGCATTTTGATATTGCAAAGCAGTTGTAGTTATTGGTTGAATTGCAGTCGGCTGTTGTGGTTGCAGAGGTGTTATAAGTGATGGTTGAAAAGCACTTTGATATTGCGAAGCTTTTCTAGTTACTGGCTGATTTGCAGTCAACTCTTGTGGTTGAATCAGTGTAGAAAGTGTTGGTTGAAAAGCATTTTGGAATTGGAAAGCAGTTGCAGTTGTAGTTATTGGTTGAATTGCAGTCGAATGTTTTGGTTCCACAGGTGTTGAAAGTGTTGGTTGAAAAGCACTTTGATATTGCAAAGCAGTTGCAGTTGTTGGTTTAATTGCAGTCGGCTGTTGTGGTTGCAGAGGTGTTGAAAGTGTTGGTTCAAAAGCACTTTGATAATTGGAAGCTTCTGTAGTTATTGGTTGAATTGCAGTCGACTGTTGTGGTTGCTCAGGTGCTATAAGTGTTGGTTGAAAAGCACTTTGATATTGCAAAACAGTTGGATCTACGATTCCTGATTCAAAATCAGTTGTCTGTTTCCATTGCATCGGTGTTGAAAGTGTTGTTTGAAAAGCACTTAAATGCTCTGGCTTTGTTACGTCTGAAGTTAATGACTGAGTGGAAATCAAATATGGCGGTTGCATCGTAGGTGATAGCATTGGTTGGGCAGCCGCTGTGTCTTGCGAGAGGACCCAACTTGATGGTGACACAGTAGTCATCTGTTCATCTGGTACAACAGTTAACTCTCCATTTGGCAGAGCAACTAGTTCAATGGTCGAAGGAACAAAGGGTGAGGGCGGTTCACTTGGTGGGGCAAATCCTGACCAAGGCAGAGGGTATCTTATCGAACGACCTTCAATTCGACATACCCAACCTGGACGACACTCCCCTTCCGTATCAGCGCCTTCAGCTCCCGCTAGTACGACGTCGGAATTCTGGACCGATCTGAGTCCGTCGTCTGACGGTGACGTCGTCAACCGCTGATACCTCTCGAAATGCATATTCATCAGTCCGGGTTTGTCAGGGATCTCCAGGTTCTGTATGATTCTCCTCGGTTCCTGATTCATCGCCATTTTGGCCATGCGGCGTTTGATCACGAAGCTCGACAGTGACCCTGTAGAGGTCACCCTAACGAGTCCTCGCTTTCGCTGACGTTTATAAAATTTGGCCTCCCGTGCAGCCTGCTTTTTACTCTTCGCCTTCGGAACGTCATCGCCTGGTGCCAGAGGAACCAGATCGCTAGACCTGACTCCTTTTTCTGCTCGCTTCACAAGGTCTTTGCAACACTGCTTTATGCTTTGCCGCTTCTGAAAGCAGATGATGACGATAAGTATGAGACAAATGATGACGACGACACAGATGAGTATGACGTAGGGAAGTGGAAAGGTGCGAAGGACTGGATTTAGAGGGATGCACATGGCTGGCGATGTCGTTCCGGATTTCTGCGTCGTTCCATTGAGTGGACACGCGTTGCAATGGAGGACGGCAAAGCTCTTCTGGTAGAAGTTCACTGGACATGGGAGGCACGTCCGTGTGTTCTTGTCGTAGAAGGTTCCCGGACGACAGGGCAGGCAGATGATCTGCTGAAACAGCTCGTAGCCAAAGTCACAGTCCGAGATGACCTTGTACTTGAAGAGCGATTCGTCGAAGCGAAACTCCGGAAAGAGATGGTTGGTCGAATTGAGATGCTCCATCTTCTTCCAGCGCTCCGTGACGTCCAACGTTAGGCTGCTCATCAGAAGGTTAAGGACGTTGGCCTTCATGCACTCGGCGTTGCAGATGGAAAGACTCTCCGTTTGGTCGGCGTTCAGATTGTGCGTGACGACGATACTAAACAGAGCCTCAGACGTCTTCCTGGTACGGTTACTCAGAGGCAGGCAGTAGTACCTCGAGATGCGGTACTCGTCACGGCGCGCTGGCCAGGTGGCGAACCGCGGAAGGAAGTTTTCCATCCTCTGCTTCAGCCGATCCTCCCTACAGGTCGGAGTGACGTAGCCGAAGGTGATCTCCAGCGTTAACGTCGGCATACGGTAGACGATCAAATGGTGCCAGTAGGTGATGTTCTTGCGTTCGCTCGGCAGGTCATAGCGACACGTGTACCTTCCGGTGTCTTCCAGCTGGACATCGGTGGCATGCAGAGCGCGACTGCTGGGACTTGGCTTTAGTCGATTCGTGCTCAATTCTCGGTTCCTGTCGTCCAACCAGACGGGTGTCCTGGTCGGTTCCTTCTTCGCCGTCTTGTTGGAACACGGAATCGTGGCATCTAGCTCATAGTAGACAAAGACAGGGTTGTCGAAGCCAGTGGCCCAGACAGTGACAGCCTTCTGTAAGGCCGGGGTCAGTAAAGACACGCCAACTTCCTCCTGTGCCTTGACCCAGGATGTCAGAGACCAGTGCTCGATCCCGATTACCACGAACCACCAAAAGAAACACATTATTCGCGTAAACGTATAGTCGTATCGTTATAATAAAATCAAGTTAATTATGCATTGTGACTATCCATAAGCAGACGATCTCTTATCCTTTACGTCACTCGTGCGTTTCTGCAATTATTTGCAACGAAACTCTTTCAAAGTTCCCAGACGTGTCATCTGTACTAAATAAAAGAGCGACAGAAAATTGCAGTCAGTCTCAACTCTGAACTTATGAACGTTAAAATTAGCTTTGCTATTTCGGGAACACAAGACAGTCAGACAGTTTTTTCAAACAGTTTCCATATCAATTTTGAAAATGTTTTTCTGAAGAATTAACCGAAATAACGTCATGACCTTTAACGTCATCGTTGTGGGTCGTTTTTTTACGTCACAATGAGTTACTATTGGCAACCATCGGGGACGATGTATCGTGTCGGAAACTGACGTCTATATTGCGCTAATTTTAAGTTTTATATAATATGTACGTGACGCAATCTGGTTTATTTTGCGCTTTTCAACTGTGTGATGTAATTTAATGTAACGAATCCGGTGTTATATTGCGCTTCTTTTATTGAAAGTATTGTAACATGTAAATTGCATAACATGTAAATGTACAGCGCAGTGCGTTTGTCAGGCGCTTATTAAAGAAAAGATATTATTATTATTATTATTATTAACTGTGACTGGCGCTATTGTCACACAATGTTGTTACGCTATATTAGGACAAAATAGCGGTTACAGGCGTTTGTACTACTCCTTTTACGGATTTCATGTAACCGAAACTGGCATTACTATTTTGACGCAATTTTAAATTGACATCGCTCCCTTTTTTATACGTAGGCCTCAAAACTGTGACGAAATTATTATTATTAATATTAATAATCAACATATCAACGAAGAAATGATGACGTAACAAAAGACTTAACTCTGATCGCTACGTTGGCCATTTGTTGAAGACGTCATCTGTGCTGTAATTTACGTGAGGCGCTGCAGGGGAGCTGCTAAAAGAATCCTTTTCGGGCGGGGGATAGTCGGAAAATATAGAGACATGGAAGTTGGGAAGGAAGCAGGGAGATGGAGTCCGAGAAACTGGAAAACGTTGAACGAGCAGGGCATCAAACAACTGCCTCCCATCCAACGGAGCAGATACCTCGCAGTAGGTAACCAATTCTTCCTAGTGTGTTACTAAGCGCCTATATAAGTTACATCTACAATTACATCTACAGTTATATTTATAGTTATATTTACGGTTATATTTACATCTACATTTACAGATACTAAGTCAGCGTTTCGTAGGATTTCGTAAACTTACTGAAGAATTATTAGCAAAAACAAATTTCTAACTATTTTGGTTCCTTCATTTACCCTGTAGTTCTTACAGTTGTTAGGCCAATCTGTCTCTTCCGGTCTCTTGGTGAGTCTTTCTGTCTGTGTCTGTCGGTGTCTGTCTGTATGTCTGTTTCTTTCTGTCTGTCTGTCTGCCTGCCTGCCTGTCTGTCTGTCTATCTGCTGTTGTCTACCTGTCTGTTTGTCTGTAGGCTGGTTTCTTTCTTTAGTTGTTTTGTAGTCTGTCTGTCTGTTCGTCGGTCATTCGGTCGGTTCAGTCAGTTGGTCGGTAGATGGATCGGATTGTGGCCCCTCTGCCCCTATGTACTCATGTATGGTCGGTTCGCTTTCTCTTTTCTTTAGTACGAGGCCCCTTCTCACCAGGTGGCCGAAGTCCTGAACGAAATCAAGAAACGACTGATGGACCAGAAGAAGTTTGAAGACAGGTTCATCTCTAGCGTCCGTCAATTCATCGCTCTACTAACCTAAATGCTTTTCTAACCTTTTAAATAGACAGCTCTTTGTTAACCCATTAACGACGAGCGTGTACTAAAAGTGACTGCGAAACCAATGCAGCTTGTAGTTAGAGGGTTATTGCATAGATATTGTGGCTATAGATGACACTTCAGACAGCTAATGTTGACAGTTTTAACAATAATATTATTTCCAGCTGTGTACGGTTACTTTATATGGCGTGGGAGGGTCATTAAAACTGTTTAAATCGACAATTACACGGAAAAATTAACCGTATCGAGGTGTTGAGGCTATAAAAGCGTATAATTATGCGTACTTAGCAATCTTGCTCGTAAACTGGAGATTTCTAAAGCTTAGCAGACACTAGATTTTATTTACGAGCGCTGCGTTGAAGGTAAGGATGTGCGCTGATGCTGAGTGCTTTGTAGGTCAAATTTAAAGTTCATTCTTAATGCAATAGGAAGCCAATGCAGCTGATGAAGCAGGACCGAGGACTTTGTTCGTAGTGGGGCACGCAGCACTAGGCGAGCTAAGGAGTTTTGTATGCGTTGCAGCCTCTTGAGTTCAAGGTATGAGAGATCCACGAAAACAGAATTAGCATTTATATTAAAGAGAGAGGAGACAGGGAACAGGCCATGGTTTCTACTACTCAAATGCCACTATTTAATTAGCAGGCATCAATCGATGGCACTGAGCAAGTGTGAGTTCAGGACTTGCTTTGTAGGTCAAATTTCCTACACAGAGACTCGAACCCGTACCCTCCGCGTTACAGGCCGAGCGCTCTTACCAATCGGCTGATGTGCCTCGACTATCGTAATCGTAAACTCAAAAAACTTCTAAAGCGCCACTCGAAAGCCAAGCGCAGGGCACCAGCTTATTCACGAGCGCTGCGTCGAGTCAGAGGGGTTGTCTTGTGGATGTTTGCAGATGTAGCTGTACTTTATTTGTCGATTGCTTATGATGAGATCTAACTCTTAAAGGCTGAAGTGTTTACGTGTTCATCTGGGTCCTTGTGTTAAACAGCCTCATTCCGAAAATAACCAGAGAGGAACGAGAGGACAAACAAAAGTACATCAACATCATGGGCCGTCTCAAGTAAGCATTTTCCATTGACCTTTTGACCCAGAATTTACATTTGAACTCAACGACCCTCAAGAGACACTAATTATTATTCAAATATTCCTAAAATATCGGAAGAGAGGCAGAGAGCAAAGTGCGAAAGGCCAAAGCGCTTTCTCACCACCACCACCACCACCACCACCACCACCACCACCACCACCACCACCACCACCACCACCACCACCACCACCACCACCATCATCATCATCATCATCATCATCATTTTATAAAGCGCTTCTCACAGCATAAGCCTTTCAGAAGCGCTCCGGACTGGGAGCGCTTCTGAAAGGCTTATGCTATGAGAAGCGCTTTACAAATGAGCAAATGCAATACAATACAATACAATCATCATCATCATCATTATTATTGTTTTGTTGTCGTTGCCGTTATTATTATATTTATTATTTTTATTATTAGTAGTATCATCATCATCATCATCATCATCATCATCATCATCAAAATTTATTACTATTATTGATATTATTATTAATACTGCTACTGCTGCTACCACTACTACTAATATTATTTATGTTATTATTATTGATATTTTTATTAGTACTACTACTACCACTACTGCTGCTGCTGCTGATGTTGCTGCTGTTATTGTTATTTTT